>LAZJ01000362.1:267566-280501 GCA_006503525.1 Cryphonectria nitschkei | reverse complement strand
CCCCCCCCCCCCCCCACAAATACGCCGGTCCTATCAATACATGTGCGATGACAATTACTGAGATCCGCTGGGTGGCTTCCGTTGTGGGGTGTGTTGTTAGCACCGACTGATACGTCTCGACTTCCTCCTTCTCGTCATGTCCTTCGTGCCAATAGCGCCATTTAGGCTTTCTCTGCTGCCCTCAAGTGCCACCGTAGCATTGCTTCTTCTCTTGTGAGACCAGTTTTTCTTTCTTTCTCCTTTCTTTTTCTTCCCCTCCCTCCAATCTCTCCGTCCTTGAAATGGAACCCCCCTTTCTCTCCTGTGCCGTCCAGTCAACAGATCTATGTGTGTAATTTAAGTATTTTAGTGCCCTGGTCCATCTCAGTCTTTTGGGACGCTACTGTGCCGACAGAAGAGGAAGAGAAAGAAAAAAAGCAATGCTTATCATACACACTTTTCTTCTTCCTTTTTTTTTTTTTTTAAGAACAAGAGAGAATACAAAGCAATTGCGGATTGTCGAAGAAAAGCATGGCATACAATTTTGTCACAGTTTGTGTGCCTTCTGGCGCCGTTGCATGCTATTTCCCCACAGTGAATTATTTTCTGTTGATCATGTACCATGGTACAGATACCATAGAGAGAGGGATTCATTGTAATATGAATATTATGTACTACGGCACAGTACATCTACATCTATACTTTAATTTACGCAGCAAGCACCGGAAAGGCAATCCATGGGACAATCCCTCCCCTGTGGTTCTTCGCGGGTCGGAGAGACGACGCGCCAGGGCCTGGGCCTTGTCCAGTGAATGTCGTTCGATGCGTGGCGGTCCCGCACCCCGCATGGGGGGTTCCTAGTATCTCGATACGGTTTCACCTTGATGCGGCGAGGCGGCTATGGTGACATCAGCTTGCTTTTCTATGGCACAAAAAAAGGGATGGGGAGAAGAAAGAAGGGAAGAAACAGGGCAGAGCAGCGCAGAGCCCATATTCATGTGTATTCAACAGTTCCACAGGTCGTCGGAGGATGAATCGGCAGAAAAAAGGAGAAGAACCAGAAGGGGAATTTAGACAGTATTGCCAAGGACAAGAGACAGTCTCCACACGCCGTTTTTTCCCCTCTTCTTTTATCCATTCTAGTTCCCTGGGTGGATTTCCTTCTGGCCTGTGGATCACTGTGTATCATGGTACTGTACAAGCTCTCGGCTGTCGCTCATGGGTGTTCTTGACATGCCATGATCGGCAAGGGGAAGCATGGATTTGCGTTTGGCCGATTTGACATGACAGGCCATCATCGAGCACAAATGATACATCGGGAACAATGGAGATGGCCGACCCACATATAAGGGAGGGGGAAAAGAGAAGAAGAAGAAGAAGAAGAGAGAGGGGGAGAGAGAGAAAGAGAGAGAGAGAGCGGCAAAAGAGAAAGAGCAACAAAGTCATGAAGTACGAGTCAATGGGAAACAAACACTACTCATGACACTCAAGACCCTCAAGCATTAACATGACGACTACTATAGGACAATGCACCTCTCCTGAAGAAGAAAAAAAGTAGAATATACTATAGTAGAGTGTGGAGAAAGGCAAGGTATCCTTCGGTCTGGGGAGCAAGTTTTTTGAGCAAAAGGGGTAGGTAGCTGGGAAACTACCATTTCTCTTCTCATCCTTTTTCCTTTTACTATGGTTTTTTACCATAGTATAACCGTAATTCAAGGGTGATGGGGGGGGGGTTATGGGGCGTGTCTCAACACCTCAACACACATCCCTGGATTCGTAGCAAGCCGCCACAGTGGGTGGGCCCTGTAAAGACATGCTAACTCTGTTAGCTCAGCAGGCACACACGCCCTGGCACGACCCGACTCTCTTTTCTCTCTCCCCCCCTTTCCTTACACGTGTCGGACATGCTCTGTGACCCCCGACCGGGGGCGGTGTTGACTATTTCCGTGGTCTCCAAAGCTTACTCAGCTGTACGTGCTGTATTACGTACGTTGCGTACGGTGAGCATACAACTCTTTTCTGACTTGTGACGGAGCTTTTGCTTTTTCGAGATTGATGTTTGATGCAAGGCGTTTTCTTCTTCTTCTTCTTCTTCTTTGTTGGGAATGGTCTTCAAGAAGTTTGTAATGTCAAAGTGCAGATTTGTGTCCTTGCGCTTGCTGACACGAGCACGGGCGAAAAAGAAAGCAGCGTAGGAGTTGCAAGACACGAGCTGCGAAACACCACGACTCCTTTTCGTGTCGCAAGATGAACTCCTGACAGCTTTGGACTGCTCAACGCGTCCCCTCAAACCACAGCTGAGAGCTCATACATACATACATACATACATACATACATACACATACACCAACCTTGTCATCATCAATCCAAGCCGTAGAGAGTTTTAAAAGGAGAAAAAGAAAACAAACAAATTGTTTCAACCTTTTCCATCATTTGCACACGAATACAGAACAAATCAAAAGAAACCCCCCCAAAAACAAAGAAAATTCAACTCTGCATGCCTCAACCAAGCTGATGATTCGGAACATTGAAACGCGCTGCACACATTGAACATCCTCCCCGCCCTCTCCTTCATCTAATACGATGGACGCCCTAATCAACGTTCACAACACCACCGCCCGGGAAGCCGGACGGCCTGCCCTTCCCACCGACCCAGGCTCCATCTTCGTGCTCGTCACAACCCTTCTCGTCTTCTTTGGGCCCCTCTTCGTGCTCTTCCCGCCCTTCCCGCCGTCCAAGAGCGATGCCCTGACCGAGACGCACAACAAGCTCGGCCTCGAGCCCGCCAGGTCCAACCTAACCAGGGAAAACAACAAGAAGGCGAACAACAAGAACACCAAGGAGGGTGGTGGCGGCAGCACCATCAGCTCCCTCTTCGTCTACCCCGTCGAGCCCTGCCGCGGCGTCGAGCTCGCCCGCGCAAAGCTCACCCCGGCAGGCCTCGAGTTCGACCACCTGTTCCACCTCGCTCAGCTCCGCAGCCCCTTTCCCGTGTCCACCTCTGCATCCGCCGCCGCCGCCGCCGACGACGATGACAATGGCGACGCCTCCTCCTCCTCCTCTTCCTCTGCGCGCCGCCACAGCTGGGAGGCCATCACCCCGAGCCAGTTCCCCCTCCTCGCCACCGTCGAGGTCGAGCTGTGGCGCCCGGACCTGGCCAAGATCAAAGGCTTCCGCGACGTCACCGCCGGGTCCTCCAACGAGGTCTTCCTCATCCTGCGCTTCCCCTGGCGCGCCGAGGGCGTGTGGAGGGGCTTGTGGGATGTGTTTGCCGCCAAGTGCAGCCGCGGCTGGAGGGCGCAGCCTGTCGTCGAGGTGATGCTCCCCGTCGCGTGTCCGCGCGCCGGCGAGATTGCCGAGAAAGGGTATGCCTTTGAGGAGGTGAGGTTGTCGCCAGCCGCCAGGAGGGCGGAGGAGGAGGGGGAGGAGGAAGAGAAAGGGAAAACGAAGGTCATGGCCTTGAATATGGGGTCTGAGTTGCCTGAGGAGCTGAGGTTGTACCTGGGCGTGAGCAACAAGCTGGCGCTTTTCAGAGTCGACCCGGCAGGGTTGAGGGAAGTATACGACAGTTCTTTGCCGCGTGTTGAGGATGCTGGACGAGTCCAGCCTGTTGTGGGCTTTCAGGATCCGGTGAGTGCAGTCATTTGGAGGAGACCTTTGTTGAAGCTTGAGAAGGGTTCCTTTCCCCCGTCTTCTTTCTTTTCTCCTCTATCTCGTTGTGCTGACCAGCGCGTGCAGGATCCGGTTCATGTCACAAGTCTTGCCAGTTTGCGGGATCTGGAAGAAAAGGAGACCAAGAAGGAGAATAAGGGAGAGTCGAGCCTCGTGGAGCAGTCGCGGGCCAACATATTTGGTAAGCTATGCTCTTTCGGAAACTGGCACGCTTGATTCTTCATGGAACGAGGCGGACTAATCGCGTTCTCACAGTGTCTGGACTGCCCCCTTGCGATGAGCACGGCTGGAAAAAGATCAAGGCCAAGCCAGAGGGCTCACAAGAGCTGCATGAGGCAGCATTCCAAGTCTCGAGTCGAATTCACAGGTAAGATTATTGGCTGCGTCGCGTCCAAAGGCTTAGAGGAGGAATTGGTTTGTTGACACCAAGACCTATAGATCTGAGCCCGACAACGATGAGGGCGCACCCACGACGGATCATCTCGGAGTGCAAATGGTGCCCCTGCTCGAGGACATGGACTCGCATGAGAACTTCATCGAGGTGGGCATGTCGATAGAGGTGTTGGAACGGGACGAGCATGTGTACAAGAGGCAATAGCGCAAGCTATTCATTCTGCTGCCATAGAAAGAGACTGGCGGATTAGGAAAAGAAAAAAAAAGGATACCCAACAACATATGGAGAACACCCTCATCCAATCATAAAACCACTAATTTTATCAAACCTGCCCATAAGAACCGCCCCGTATGTCGTTACACATGTACGTGATCCCACAGGGGAGGAAAAAAAGAGTTGCAAGTGCTATCCACGCCACATCTCTGTGTTCAACTGCAGCCAGCCAGTAACCTCCCAGAACCAAACTCCGGACAAATATTCAGTCACAATGCCATACCTCACTTCACATCTGCAGGTGTCAATGCTTGTACCATACTCGTACCCTCGCTGAACCTTGTCTTGAAGATGCGGTTGGCGTTCTGGAACATGCCGTCCTTTAGACTGACGACGATGAATTGGGACCCCTTGAAGCGGCTCTTGATGAGCCGGCCGATATTTTGAGTGTGCGACAGGTCAAGCGCGGCATCGACCTCGTCCAGGATATACATGGGCGCTGGCTTGAACTGCAGCAGGGCCATGATGAGCGAGAGGGCAATGAGTGATCTGAACAAACGACGGTCAATATCTAACTGTGCTCCAAGTGGCTTTAGCAATCGGGAGGTCGTACCTTTGGCCGCCGCTCAGCTCTGTCAGGCTTTGCTTCCAAACCTTGCCGAGACAGACCTTAACCTCCAGGCCTTCGTTGATGGTCTTGCCCTCGGGCGGGTCCAGCTTGGCAAAGGAGCCTCCAGGAAGCAGCTCCGAGAAGATCTCACCAAAGTCGGCGTTGACCTTCTGCCAGGTCTCCAGCAGCGCCTTCTTCTTGTAGTCGTCCAGGCTCACGATGGTCTCCTCAATTTTCTTCTTGTCTCGGATGACTGTCTTCATCATGTGCTTGAGCGCAACTTCCTTTTTCTCGACGCTGTCGATCATGTTCATGACCTTCGGGTTGATCTTCTTCTTCATCCCTTGGAACCGATCTGTCAGGTTTCGCAGTGTGGCCTTGCACTCGGCTATGTTGTGGTTCTTGAAATCGTACGGGGTGCCGGCGCGGCCAAAGTTGTCCTTTTCGTCGGCGATCCATTCGTGTTCCTTCTCCATGTGTCCGACAGCCTGCCCGGCGCTCTGCTGCTCCTTGTTGAACTTCTCGACCTGGTGACCAAGCTTTTGCATCTCCAGGCCCTCTTCAGTGATCCGGGCGTTCTTGCTGCGCATTGCGTCCTCGAGAGCGCGGAGCTCATCGTCGAAGATGCTGAGCTTCGCTCGTTCCGCATCGAGATCGGCCTGAGCTTTGTCGTGAGTTTCCTGAAGATCGTCCCTCTCCTTCAAGATCTTGGCAATCTCATCCTGCTGCGCTCCGATGGCCTGGTCAATTTCCTGCAGTTGTTCACGGGCAGCTGCAAGATCGCCAGACACCTGTTCGGAGTCGAGCTGAGCGTTCTGTAGCTCCTTCTGCAGGGTCTTGACGGACGCTCGGTGCTTTTCGAGGGAAGCCCGCAGCTTGTCTAGAGACGCTTGCAGTTCGACGAGCTTTCCGTCCTTGTTGCTGTCGAAGTCCTTCATGTCCTTCTCAATTCGTTTTGCGTCCGCTGTGGCCTCTGCGTGACGCTTTTTGGCCTCTTGGCTGCTCTCCTTCAGTTGGCTGATCTGTTGCTTCATGTTCTCCACCTCCTGAATGATGGAAGAGGACGAGTTGCTGCCAATCTGCTCCTCCGCAAGCTTAATCTCGTGGCTCTTCAGATCGAAGTTCTGCTTGATCCTTCGGGCTTGATCGAGCTTTGACTTCTCTCCTGCGATCCTGGCCTGTAGGTCACGTAGAGATGCTTCGGCTTCCCTGATCTGCCGGTTCAGCTCGTTCAGCTTTTGCATCGTCACCAAAACCCCGCTGGAATTAGGTGCGCTGCCCCCGGACAAGGTGCCAGAGGGGTCATACGAATCTCCTTGCAGGGTAATGCTCCTCATCCTCACGTTGGGGTCGAAGGTGACCCTCTTGGCAGTCTCGGCATCATCGCAGATCAGGGTGTTGCCGAAGACGTATTGCATGGCAGCCGACACTTCATCATCGTAGCCCACAAGCGAGAGGGCCAAGTTGACCTTTCCCGGGGCTATCCTCTGTGCAGTCGCAATCGTCTGTGCAGACGCTTTGAAGGTAGAGATCTTGTTGAGCGGAATGATTGTGACGCGCTTGCGTAGTCTGCCGCCCTTGAGCAGCTGCGTACCGGTCACCTCAGTGTCGACGACAACGTTGTAAAGACGTCCTCCAGCGCATATTTCGAGTGCAGTCCCCGCCTGTGTGTTCTCCTTGTCGAGTGTAAAAAGCTGAGCGACGAGGCCCTTTACCTTGGATCTGTCGAAGTTCGGTGTCGGATCGGCGTAGTTGAAGTCAATGTTGGCCACTTTGCGCTTGAGAGCATCGGACTCTTGCCGGAGACTGCGTATCCTCTGCTGCAGGCTGCTCTCTTCCTTGTAAAGTTCCTCCTCGGCACCAGGGCTGAACCCAAGCTTACCGAGCTCCTTCTCCAGCCGTTGCGCCTGGGACTTCAGGCCTTCGAGCTCCTTAAGCAAGCCGGCGTTCTGCTCCTTTGCTTTCTTGGCACGTGGCTCCTCCTCTTTGATGCGCTTTTCAAGATGTGCGATCTTGATCTTGGCCTGCTCCTGCTCTGTGACCGCCGCGGAGGCGCGATGCCTCGCGTCCTGCAGCTGGGCCTGGTAGCCGTTCTCTTGGCCCTCCTTGGATGCAACACCGGTTTGCAAAGTCTGCAGCAGTTCCTCCTTGGACTCTGCCTCCTGGCTCTGCTTCTCGAGTTCTTCTTTCGCTGCGTCGTGTTTGGCCTTGGTCTTCTCGTATGCCTTTGACTTGTCCTTTAGTAATGCTTCCAGCTCGGCAACATTCTTCTCTCCGGCAATTCTGCGATCTTGCTCCTCGGTCAAGCTCGACTTCTTCAGGTCCATGACGGTCGCCAGACGGACAAGCTCATTTGACAGCTTCTTTACAGAGTCTTGCAGGGCCTGGGCCTTGGCACCTTTCCGAAGCTCCTTGTCGCGTTGACCCTTGACCCTCTGGACATCTTCCTCCAGATGAGAAATTTCGCTCTTCAGCCTTACAGCGGAGTCCTCAAGGTCCTTTTGTCTCTGTTTCTTGCCTTCCAGGTCTGCTGCTGACTGCTCGAGCTTCTCCTTGTATCGGACGTAGTCGTGGGAGACCACTAGCCTCGTCAGGCGCTCCAGGTCGTTTTGTGTCTGTTGGAAATCAAGGAATGCTCTCTTCTCCCCGCGCAGCTTTTCAAGCTTTGGCTCTATCTCCTCGCGGAGGAGCTCTGTAATTTCTTGCAGCTTCAGGTCCTTCTTCGCCATGGTCTTGAATGCCTTGTCCCGGCGATCCTCGAACATCCTCGTGCCGGCGGCCTCCTCAATCATGGCGAGGATCTCGACGGACTTCATGTTCAGCACCTTTGTGATCTTGCCCTGCATGATGAGAAAATTGGGGTTGTTGATGTTCAGACCGACGGACTGGAAAAGGTTCTGGACCGTTTGCTGTTGGGCGCGGTGGCCGTTGATCAGGTACTTGGAGGTGCCGCCGAGGACGATCTGGCGGGTGACGCTGATGGTCGCATATTCCTCGAACCCGATGGGTGATTTCTTCTTGTCTTTATTGTCGAATACGATTGTGACGCTGGCTTTTGTGACTCCGGCTTGTCCGCGCTTGTAGATCAGGTCCTATGAACGCGAATCAAGTGTCAGAAAAGCAGGACAGTGCAGTGGAAGAAGCTCTGGACACGTTCGCACCTGTAAGTTTTGCGCGCGCACTGTGGACATGTTGGTGATGCCCAAAACAAAACAAATGGAGTCCAAAATGTTGGACTTTCCACTGCCGTTGAGGCCAGTGATAGAGTTGAAGCTCTCGTCCCTGCACTGGTCAGCAGACTGTCACACTCTCGATCGACGCTGCGGGGACGTTGTTTACCATCCTGAAATCACCGTCCGGACGGCGTACGACTTGAAGCCCTGTAAAATAGTCAGAAAGCAGAGTTTAGACGTGGCTTAGGGGAGTAGAACATACGTCTACTATGATCTCGGTGACCCTCATGGCGGTGGGCTCTGGCGTGGCGTCGTGGTCGACGTGAACATCGAGGATGAGGTGCGAAGTGGGACTTGCGATGTTGGCTGGCGACGCGGGTCGTAAACAACAAATTCAATCGCGCATGGCAACGGACCCCCGCTAAGCTGCCAGGCCCGCAGAGCACCTATCACGCCTGCCCCTGAGGCGGGTAGCCACTACGTTTGAGAAACCCTAACCCTGATGACATGCGTGCGCCTTGCTTTTCCTGCTTGTCAACAATTTTGTGGGCCATGTACATACTATACTATGTATCCCATCATTTATGTACATAATGAGAGCTTTGGTGACTATCATAGGACAGTTGCTCATCTTGTTTCGAGTGTTGTCCTGTGCTGAACCTTCTCTTAGTCTTGGAAGTGTTTGGCTTTGATCTTCTCTCCATGGCCTGTTCCAGCACTCTTGGCAGGCTCTATTACATGTTTGGAAATGTTGCACGTTAACGATACTGGTGCAACATGCTCTGAGCCCAGACATCATTAATATGAGAGCCCCGTAGCCACGGACAGTGCACCAATCATGTGTGGCCCGTACAAGGCGTACAATAACAGAGAAATTGAAAGTCCACTGGTGACTGCTACATCTCAGAGGCCCGAGGAGTTCACTTATCAAGCCCAAGCCAGGTCGCTCTCCATCAAGGCCGTGTAGACCAGGCCGATACTTAGATCGTGCCATGACCAGAATGTATACGAGTGCGATCAGACCCAGGATATAGACAACCCCTTCCAAGATTTTCGTAAACGTCGGCTGTGACGGATTTTCATGTAAAATACTGAATAATCCGGGTCCAAAATTGCTGCGGTCGTTCGGCGGAAGGAAACTTGCGGCAGTTGCGCCGTTGACCAAAGGTTCCCTGCGATAATGCAGCAGTAATTTATGGGCGAGAGGACTCCGCTCAGAAAGAGTACGAAACCGAACAGGGATTCCGCCGTATCTATGACTCCTTTGTCTTCTTTTGGAAATCCGAACATCAGGAGGGAGAATCTGTTTGGAATGGTCAGTCCCTTCAAGAAGGAGGTTCGGGCTTGCTGACTTAGCAGACTGCTGTAGACTACTAGTACAGTCAGTGTAGGGTGACGGGTTGGTTATTTTGGGACGGAGCCCCGGGCTGCTGTTACAGGGCACTGCAGGGTTACCACAGCCCTCGTCAGCCTCTGTTTCCCCAGCATGGCACTGGGGGGCCCGTCTAATTCGGAGTACGTATCCGCTCGCCGCCAATCCCACTTCCTCCTGTACTTGGACTCTCCGTATCAGAACCTCCGCCATCCAGCGACCCGAGCACATCTGTCCAATTTGTCCCTCAAAACCTCCACGACGCCTTCACACGGGAACACACACAAACACGCAACGACGACACCAAGCGACAGATACGGAGCACGCCATCACTAGACCACGCAATCAGCCCCACTGCTGCATTGCTCCGCGATCCTCATTCCCCCAACAGCCTCTTGGGCGGCTTCTCTCCCGTATCTGATCCCTTTGTTTCAACGACGAGCCCTGGGCGAACTGTTCTCCCTCGCCGCCCCTCCTCCACCCAGGATCCCCCTATAACTCTAGTCGAGACCTTGGAGCAGCGTACCCATTCCATCACACAAGACGGATTCGACGCCCCATTGCGCTCTCTCCGCGTCGCCGAGCCGAGTCCCGATCTGATGGTTGCGATCCACTCTGGCGACTGCAGCGCGCCGAGGTCCCAGGCCTCGTCGTGATGTCGACCACTGCCCGGCTCTCGACACCCGCTCACGATGCCGAAGCCCGCCCAAGGAATCGTCGCCTCGGCACGGCGGCAACCGATGCCTCTGGCACCTCGTCCCCGAGGTCGAGCTCGCTGCTCAGGGCAACGAGCCACTCGCCGTCCAGGGGTGCGAGTCCCATCCCGGCCGGGCGAATAGGTCCCCCATCGAGGTCATCGAGCAGGGCGCCACCCGCGCACGCATCGTACAATGGCAACACAAATAACGCCGGGAAGGGCTGGTTCGATAGCTCATGGTCTACAGGCTGGACCTCGGTCCAGGACCTCGCCACGTCGTTCCTGAGCGGTGAGACGCATCGCGGGTCCAGCCCCAGGAGGCCGACGGTCAAGACGTCCAATAGCGCGTTGAGGAGCAAGCAGCGCAGTGCCTGGGGTCCAGAACCTCCCGAGACCCCTCGCCCGGGGATCGATGATGTCGCTGCAGGCACGCTAGCAGAGCGCGAGGCGGCGTACAAGGCCAGAAAGACGGCAAGCGTCCTGGAGAGCCACGAGGGCGTGAATGGAGGGTTAGATGTCACCGGCAAATTCAAGAGGCGGAATTCCGACGAGGACTCCCGAACCACCCCGACCAACGCTGAGGTCCAGGACCAATTGGTCTATGTACACCATGTGCAGCCCAATGATACTTACGCGGGGGTCATCCTGAAGTACAGGTGCCAAGAGGACGCATTCAGGAAGGCCAATGGATTGTGGTCGAGGGACAACATCCAGGTACGAAAGTGGTTGGCGCTGCCAGTGGATGCATGTGAGGTGAAAGGGAGGCCATGCGATGGTCCGTCGTACTACTCAAAGGAGGTGGATCTTCTCGCGACGACGCCAGGGGCGACGATACCTGGGCCATCCCCTCTGCGAAACTCAACGACACAGAACTCGTACAATGACTTCTTTGTAGCAGGGCAGAATGGGAAGGCGCATGAGGAACCCACAGCGGAGGAGGAGAAGCCGTGGACTCACGTGAGATGGGCCAGACTCGACCACTGCACAGAGCCTGTGGAGATTGCAAGAGTGTCGAGGAGGGCCATGGGATACTTCCCGCCAAGAAGGAAGAAGAGCGTTCGCACTACATCTTCACTGAGCACGCCGAGGGCTTCTTTCGACGTGCCCAGCGTGGCCCTCAGCTCTGATATCGGTGACAGCGAAAGGGGCTTCTCCGACCGCCGGCAGAGTATGCTCGCCAACCGGCCCCATATCCCCTCGGCTTACGCCTCATCAGCCCCAACACCATCTCGGAGCAGGGTAGGCAGCGGCAATGATGATCTCAGGCCAGCATGGATGAGGAGGCCTGGTGGTGTTGGTACACTGAGCAGGAATGTGCGAGCGCCGGGCCCAGAAAAAGACTATTTCAACACCTGGACGAGAAAGCACCTACCTAGTCTCAACATCGACACGCTCCCATCGATGGCGATTATGGGATCCGAGAGTGCCCACTTTGGTTTCAACAACGACGAGGGCGCTGCCATCGTTGAAAGTCCCTTCGAGGAAGGCCGCGATTTGACATCTACAAGCAAGCAAGGCTCGGGGCTTGACAAGGCTGCTGCGGCCATCGAGACATGGCTGCGCGGCGCTTGGGCCAAGAGACCAAACACCCCTATACTGGGGCCGAGCCGACCTCGAGGGGGAGATGGGGACCTGATCGAGCTGGAGGATACCAACAGCGAGGACGGGCGGATGAGCAGCCTCCTAGACCAAGGTGATTCGAGTCTGCTGAACTCGAACTACGGCTCGTCCGGTCGGAGCGACGGGGAGAGCAGTCTACTGAGAGGTCGCATGCCTGCACGCGGCAATGCCGGGCTATCCAAGGATAAGAAGGCGGACTAGAGAGGTGTGTGCCTCCGAGCTGGCCAAGGTGAGGGGGCAACATGTAATGCGCAGCATCGAAGGCGGCGTTGGTGCTTAGTCGTCTCTGGAATTTTGATGTATTATTTATATGCGAGCGTGGCGGGGTTAAATCTGATCATATTTAAATAAGCCAAGCACTGAGGCGACTGATTCTTGGTGTTGTTGGAATAGACATCCTCTTGAACGAAAGGGGTATCAAATATATATTTGTGTGTGTTACCTTAGCAGCCTGCTTGCCATGGAGCCTATCATCATGACCCATGATGCTCTCGAAAGAGGGCGTCTACTAATTAATAACGTCCACAAGCCCCCCCCCCCCCCCCCNNCACACACACACACATACAAACAAACATCTTCTCTAGAATCCTTTATTGACGCCTTCCCACCCCGGATTCTCCTCTGCAGCTCTGAACAGATCACCCGGCCACGAGCCACCCGGCGCCTTCGACCTCATAGTCCTGGCCTGGCTCACCACAGCATCTCCCAACTCCTTTTCTACGCCCAGCCTCGGCAGCAACCCCTCGACCTCGTCCACATACGCCCGGCTAAGCACTGTCCGAATCTCCTCCGACGCAGACCCAAAGTCCGCCAGCACGGCCAGCCTCACCAGCCTCACCAGGCCGCCTGCACCCTCCGCCACGTGAGGGCTGTCGTGCATCGCGATGGCGAGCCAGCTCTCGCGGACGGCCACTGGATCAAACCCGTGCCTGCCGAGGAGCCCAGCGGCGTAGTTTGCGCCCGCGACCTCGAAGCGTTTTGGGTCTGTGGCCAGGAAGGTGGAGGCGCCGATGTCGTGGAGGATGCAACTCACAAAGAGCACGCTCTGGTCCACGGCAGGTGCCGCCGAGGTGAGGAGGAGGAGGTTGTCGTCGGGGTCTGGTGGTGCGAGGTGTAGGGCCTTTAGGGCGTAGAGGTAGACGCGGAAGCTGTGGTTGAAGATGGAGGGCGGTAGGAGGGATTGGGCCTTGGGGAGGGCCTCGAGG
>LAZJ01000362.1:17732-267494 GCA_006503525.1 Cryphonectria nitschkei | reverse complement strand
TTTCTTTTCCTCTTCTTCCTTTTCGTAGTATTGTTCTTCAGGTCTGCGTTCAAAAGTTCAAGTTTATCTCATCTTGTCAAAAAGAGTTGTACATGGAAAATCATGAATATCACAACTTAAAAAATAAAATGAAATGAAAAAAACAATATGAAAACAAGAAAGTAGTCTCATCAGTTGAGGTCGCGCCATGCGCTGCTGACATGCGCTGCGAGCCGATCCGCGGCGGCAACCAAAATAGGACATCTCCAAAGTTCCATCACCTTGCCCGCCCTCCTTCCCTGGATCTTCCACCCCCACCGACTTCATAAGACCATCCAACTTCTCAAACGCGTAGCGCGACGTGTGTCTCACGGCGCCTAGCGAGCTCACCTCAAAAGACGACGGAAAATGTCATTCCCTCCCTGAAGAAAGAAGAAAGAACAACAAGATTGATCGATTTAGAACGAGACGATGCCAATCTGCATAGAGTGTCGTCATCCGGTCAAGACACTATGGACGAAGTATTCCGGCGCGGGTGACAAGTCGAGCGGCCACAACATCCGCCTGACGGTCTGCAAGAACTGCGGCCGGTTCTGCGACAAATATGTCGAGCATGATTATATTGTCCTGTTTATCGATCTGGTCCTGATCAAGCCACAGGTGTGTATTTGTTTTGTGTAGGCTTGCTTTTTGCACGGCCGAGTGCATTGAGGACGGGCGGGGGAATGGGAACCATGGAGGCTGACGCGACAAAACATCCTTTTTGCATAGGTGTATCGGCACCTGCTGCACAATACGTTGATGCGAGATCGGGACCAATTTGATGTATGTTGGTTCTTCCTCATGTGGGACTGCGATGTTGGATCAAAAAGGAACAAGAAAGACTGACCCGGGCACACCATGTAGCCATCCATCATCCGCCTCGGCGTCCTGCTGTTACTCTTCGACGTCTACCTTACCTGGGCGCGCATCGAGAAGCAATCCGTTCCTGGAGACTCGGGTCTCTTGTCCGACAGCAACTTCGGCCGGCTCGCGCAACAACCCATCGTGTTTCAGTACATGTTCTTCTGTGAGTCTCTCTACACCTATCCCCCCCCCCCCCAACATCTTTTTCCTCTCTACTATGGCTTCCTGTGCATTGCAGCAACAACATCAAAAATCTGATGAACCGAAACAGTGATCCTCTGCACCGCCACGACCCTCGCATTCCACCTCTCGATCCGCTTCCTCACCTCCTCGCCCTACTCCCCCCTCGGCCTCCTCAACGTCCTTCCCCGGTACTCCCGCCCCAACTCCGTCTCGACCGCCCTGCTCGTGTCCAGCAGCACGAAGCTCTTCCCCATATTGATGGTGATCTGGGAGTACGACGTGCCTGCCGCGGCACGGTCGCTCGGCTGGGCTGTAGTGGCGAACAACGTGGAGGCCCTCAAGATCCTTCTGGACTGTGGCTACGGCGTGGCGGCGTTGCTGACCACGGCAGGCGCCCTCAGCAGGTGGTTAGTTGGACGGGGGATCTTGTGGGCCGCGGGCCTGGACGGAGTGGACAGCCAAGGCGAAGGGAGCGTTGCGGAGGAGGGAAAGGCGCTCTGGGCGCTGATTGTCTATGTTAGAGACTGGATGGGCCAGTTGGCCATATGATAATACTCGGATCAGCAGCAAGCGTATGGGGCGGATTGTAGATAATACGAGATCATGTCTGAGAATCTTGGTTTACTCGACCAATCTGCCGTTCCGCCTGCTTCTAGAACTACGGCCCTCTGTTCCGTCCGTCGGCATGCCAACCGTATATGGCCAGCAATGTCCATCAAAACCGTGTCACCACCGAGAACGCTCCCCTTCTTCTTCTTGACACAGAGAATGGCTTCACTCTCCCTCTATCCATCAAATGTATCATGGCAGAACATAGCTCAGTGCATGCACTAATCTGGACCTCAAATATATTCCCTCCCCCCGAACGCCGGCAATGTGAATGATGAACAGGTGTTTTGTACAATCCAGACCGTTTTCTCTCTCTCTCTCTTTCCCTTCCTCGGCTGAAGAAGCCGCTCCATCATCCCCTTCCCTTTCCTTCGTCCCACCGTTCGAGGTCGACTTTTGGCCGCCCACCGGATTTACTCGTGAACGAACTTCTCGCGCAGATCCGACCGCTTCGGCTCGATCAAAGGGTGTAGTTGGGCGAGGAATGTGATGGCCCACATGAGGTAGCAGCAGACGAATGCGAGGATCACGGATGACCGCCAGAGACTAAATGCAGGGAGGAGGAGGTTCTCCGGGTCAGTTCATGGTACTGACAGCCAGACACACAGACAAAACTAGCCGGCGAAGCAATAATGCCGTGGAGGAAGGGCTTATGTTATCGACGAGAATGGAGGGAACAAACTAACACTTGGTTCTCTCCTTTAGGCGCCAGGAACCAGGCGCCGACGCACATGGCGGCGACGATGAACAAGCCGATGAAGATGCTCCACCTGTGGTTGTGCACGTAACGGCGTATAGTCAGTCAGACCGTTCCTCCATCCTTATTTATAAACCCTCGACGGTGCATGCACATGCTCGCACCCGGCGCAGGTGTCGACGAAGAGAGTGGTTTGCATAACTCACCCGTTAGCCATTTTGGGGGGTCAGTTGGGCGGTCGATTTGCGCGTGGGATGTATGCAGTCGGAGGTGGGTTTGAGGGTCGGAAAGGGTGCTGTGTTTTGGGCGATGCTGCTCCTGCTTGATGGGTGACGACGAGTGTGCCTGGTAAGCTTCCAGCAGCAGCAGCAGCCACTTCGCGTTGCTTAGTTGCGGGTTGCTTAGTCAGCTACTCAGCTGGGAATCCTTCATCTGGACCGGGCATGTCATTTAAAATCCAGGGCCTTCCTCGTTGCATTTCACTTGCTCAGGTCGTGAGCAAATACTTCTTTTCCCTACCATCACATTTAATTTTCTTGGCGGCTTTGTTTCAGAAGAAAAAAATTACTCTATTGCACAAGTTCTTGCCGACTTTTATTTGTTTATTTTTTTTTTTTAAACTCAGAAGATGACGTTGCTCCAGCCTTGCAGCACACGGAGACGACAGCACGTGCTAGATATCAACCACTAAGCACGTGGAGTGAGATGATCAAGTTCTAAACGCTACTACATTGCTCTAAGGTGCTTTTATACCCAATTCCTCAAGCATCATTCTCGAATTTTAATCCAGCCTCCTGTCTCACCGCCCCATAAATCCCTGCAAAATCACCGTTCTCGGTGCGTTTCTGGACCACCTCCAGGTGCCTGTCCGCCGTCTCGACGTTTGGCAGATGGCAACCAGCGTCTTCGGCCATCTTCAGCACATGGCCCGCGTCTTTCCTTGCCAGGTCTGCGTGAAAAAGGGGCTCCTCCCGCTTCCAGTAGTCGCCAGTGAGCATCCTCGAGCTGTAGGGCGGGTAAATGCCTGGCAGCAGCTGCTCGATGACCTCGTGCGAGTATTTGGTCCCCAGCCCGCTCTTCTCGGCCAAGACGTGGGCCTCGGCGATCTGCTCGACCATGTTGAGGACGAACGAGTTGCCGACCAACTTCAATTGTGAGGCCTTGCGGTACGGCTCGTCCGACATGTCGATGATGGCGCGGGCGGTGACATCCACTAGGTACGGCTTCACCCTGTCCACTGCGCTCTTGGGGCCGGCGGGCACCGGCACCAGCTTTCCGGCATCCGCCATGGCAGGTGCTCCGAACACCGGGCAAGCAACGAACTCAGCACCCGCCGAGGTGACTGTCTTGGCGATGGCCTCGGTGGTGTCTGGGTGGATGGTGGAGCAGTTCACAAGGACTTTGCCCTGGAGGCCGGTCTTGACCAGCGAGTTGACAGTCTCGGTGACGGCCATGTCATTTGCCAGACAGAAGAAGATAACATCAGCCTGAGACGCGCCGGACTCGAGAGAGCTGGCCACCTCAGACTTGCCCGGCGCGATCTTGGCGCTCAGCTCGGTCGCTCGCTGCTGGCTGCGGTTGAAGAGGAGCAGTGGCGAGTCGAGTTCGGCCTTCTCTGCGATGTTCTTGGCCATTCCCTAGATGAATGTGAGTAAGAAGTACTTATGAGACCGTGCCGGATGTGCAGCATCACCTAAGCGCACTTACTCGACCAATATTGCCCAACCCGATGTAAAGAACCTTGGGAGCCATGATTGCTTTGAGGTTTGTAGCGTTTCAAATGGTATGAGTTCTTATGATAATTAAGATTCAAGTTTCAGTACTGAAGGCAATTGTATCAATCTTGCAAAGACAACACCATCTGGATGAATGCGAAGCCATAACACTTTATATATCCTACGACATAGAGCGCCCCACCAATGCAGGTGGACGTAACGACTCCAACAAAGCCAGGGTAGTAGTACGTGTGCATGTTGCTTACAAGGCCGCGGCGAGCTCTGAAATGTCCGTTCCGGCGATCCGGACATCCCACGACGATACCGAACCAGGTCGACACCTTTTTGTGCCACTCGCAATGACGCCGCCGGAGAAAGAAGCGGGCCCAAGATTCCATAGCTGCTTGATGAGCATAGGAAAGAAACGCGGTCTTTCAAATCCCTACATAGTACAACCATAACCAAGCCAGGAAGGAAGAAATCAAGCTTCCTCCAAGTCGTATGTCATAGGGCTGCTCTAGCCCTAACCCTACTGTTGAGACCTTATCGGCTCTTATCGAGCTCTTGCTTGGTTGACTCAAAAGCAATTGGACCCTATCACTTACACCGATGGCCGGAGGTTCATCTTGGGTCCTTAGAGATCATCCGTTCAAACACATTTTGCAATCCCGTAGAGATTGTGCTCTTCGTCGCCGGCTTTGAGGATCCTCAAACATGCTGGGGAGATCATGATTTTGCGACACACTGCCTGGAGGACGGCGACGATCATCGCGGAGGTGAGTTGCGTACCAAGACACAGAAAACAGTGACCGGCATCGCCCTCCTAGCATGCATGCATGCAAGCAGAGCCCCTTCTTGTTCCCCAAAATCCACTCAAATCTTGCAACCCCCTCCTCCTCTGCCCCCACCGTCATAGATAATCCTGACAAGAGATTGCCAAATGTATCTTCATAGGCATCATCAGTCAGGACGAAATGCAGTAGCTCAAATGGCTCAACGGCAGCATCTTCTGCCACTCAGAACTTCCGCGTGGCGTCCCCAAAAGATGAGATCTCGCAGGGCTATCTCAAGGAGCACTACGCCTCCATCTCCAAGAAAGCTCAGCAGAAGAGGTCTCGGGACAGAGTGAGATAATTTCCCCTCTCATCAGTTTTTATGTGGTGTGTTTGGCAGCTGAACGGTTGTCGTCCAAGGATTTCTATGTCTCTGTCCTGGAGTCTTCATCAGCCACGAAACGAGATGCGAAGCTCTACCTCCAGACATTCGGCCCAACGGTGACAAAGAATCCTGCCCAGCTCTCATCAGGAGCGACGACGAGTGGCGGTGCTCTGCCCAGCTCAGCTCTCCGTGTGGATCCGTTGACCAACGGAACTCGGTCCATCTACGAGGCGCCTCGATTCGTTCAGGGATCCGACACGGCGAAACAAGCAGTCGTGGACGGGCTGCCGCACGTCGCCATCATCAAATTCAGACTACCGCAAGATGTTGATGACGGTACCCTGAAAGGCGTCGCAAAGACAATCGCCCAGCTCAGGGCCCTCGGGCTTCTCAGCGTGGTCGTCCTGGACTGCGAGCTCAAGCCTGACGATACACAGTGGTCGCGTCGATTGAACGAGCAGATCTACCGGCTCGCTGGTGCCATTGATGAATATGGAGAGCCTTGGACGACCATTGTCGACGCGGCACTTACGACACGAGATAACCCCTCCCCGGACATGGAGCATTCTCTGTATTCTTCTGGGGTACTTGTCGACGAAGAAAGGTCCCTATTAGTATCGTTGCTGAAGGGCTCGGCCGCCATCGTCCCGCCTGTCGTCGAAGCAGAAGATGGAAAATCCCGGCCCGTTGATCCCAGTGATGCTGTTGTTTCTATCACACGTTATCTGTCTGGGCTGCAATTTGCGGTCAGTCTTGAGACTGGGGCTAACACGCAAGGCATGAAACGGCCTGCGAAGAAAGCTTTCGTCGATCGGGTCATCGTATTGGACCCCCTCGGTGGCATTCCTGCCAAGAATCGTTGGAACAACGCCCATGTCTTTCTGAATCTGGAGGACGAGCTTGAGGGGGCCAAGGCACATCTGGAGTCCATGGCTTCGGACTCGACTTACCCTCAACAAGCGAGTGTGAGAGGGGTCGTCGACAGCACCAAACCAGCGGAAGCTCACCTCAAGAACCTCGACCTGACCCAGAAAACCCTGGCCATTTTGCCTTCCACGTCATCAGCTCTCATCACAACTCCAAGAGAAGCTGCCAACTTACAACCTCAGGTAGAAGAAGCGAGCACCGTGGATTTTGTTGGCTCGGTGGGGACCAGGAGGAGCCATAACCCCTTGATCCACAACCTCCTCACGGACAGACCATCGCACTCATCATCCTTACCCCTCGGGCGCATCAAGCCCATCCTCCGGAATGCGAACCCTGCATCGAGCCCTGTCATGTCGCCCACCACACTGGCCAAACGAGGCATGCCCGTGACCATATATCCAGAGCCATCCTCACGAGGATGGACCCCGCCTAAGCCTGGCGAGCCCAGGCTCAAGCTCACCGACACGTGCGTCGACCTGGAGCGCCTTGTCCACCTCATCGACGACTCCTTCAACCGGAAGCTGGACGTCCAGGACTACCTCCACAGGGTAGAGAAGAGCCTGGCGGGCATCATCATCGCAGGCGAGTACGAAGGCGGAGCCATCTTGACGTGGGAGCGTCCCTTCGGCATGGACGAGCAGACACTCTACGAGAGCGGGCGCCTGGTACCGTACCTCGACAAGTTCGCCGTGCTCAAGAAGAGCCAGGGCGCGGGTGGTGTAGCTGACATTGTCTTCAACGCCATGGTGCGGGACTGCTTTCCTGAGGGTGTGTGCTGGCGGAGCAGGAAGAACAATCCCGTGAACAAGTGGTATTTTGAGCGCTCGCGGGGGACTATGAAGCTACCGGGTTCAAATTGGTCCATGTTTTGGACAACACCGAATGTGGTCCTGCAGGATCAGCGGCACAGAGATTATGAGGATGTATGTCGGAACATACAGCCGTCGTGGGCTGACAACAAACATATTGTTGACTAGAGACAATGAGAACAGAAGGAGAGGAAGAAGATGCCGAAAAGAGAGAAAGTTTTTTTTTTTTGGGGCCGTCGCCCCCTTGGTAGCAGGGCTTTCCCCCGGTCAAATTACGATGTGAAGGGACACACACACACACACACACACACACACACACACACACACACATATATATATACATACATGTGCTTACATCACGGCTTTCTCATATGATGTACCGTGTTCCATTCAAGATCCCACGAGGGTCGAGGGTGCAGTGCCACTTTAGTATCTGTCCTACCTTCCAGATGATTTCATACCGATTAGTATTCCAGTATTCATCCAGATTGTTACCGCCCAAGTCAACCTCTGAAGGTCGGACAATGTGAGACTCCGAGTCTGATCGAACCCTTTGCTTCCGACGGGCTTTGCTCTACTTGTAGACTCCCAGGCAACGTTGAAAGCTAAGACTCTTTGGGGAGTTGGCGGCCGAGGTCTCGTGGCATGTAGTTATACAGCTACTCAGGGGGGGGGGGGGGGCTCATGTCCTCGGGGAGATTTCCAAGGCTCGCTGGCCAAGGTATGATGGATATGACAGCTGAGAACAGGAAGAGCATTTTCAAGGTCCAGCGATTCTGCGGGGTAGAACTGACGACCTCACGCAGCGCCACTGCGGTGTTCAAGCCGCTCTGACCGTAGCGTGAAGTAGGCGCCAAGAGATGTACCCTATGTACATAAACAAAATAATGCAGTGCCACTCGCAGTCGCTGCCTAGTTGAGAAGTATATAAGCCAGGGGGGGTTTCCCCGGAAGAGTTCCGGTACCATGGACTAGCCTTCCTCTTCCCTGCGATCTGCAGTCAAAAGGGCGGGGGGGACAGACCAACAAAGAAGAAGAAAAGGAGAGGGATCGGGGGCAAATACCAAATACCTCTTGTGATACTTTTCTGGTGGTCGTGTGCAAGGTGGTCTGTCACTGTGGCCGTGGCGAGGAATAAACGCCGTGGGACAGGAGAAGTCATTCGCAATCAGCCCAGCACAGAGCACGGGTGGTGAGATGTGTGGAGGGGCGCTGTGTGGTGATTGGATCGCAGTTTGAAAAGATCAGCTAGGCCTGTACAAGATGGGGTTACGGCCCAGCTGACCTGCTTGCAGGAGCGGGTGGCAGGTTTCAGGAGCGGATTCTCCAGTGAGGCTTGTCTTGCTGCCGATCGAGATGCTTGAGACAGGATCTAACCCACGTGCTAACCCGGGTGCTGGTGCAGCTGTGAGTGCCCGCCACATTGGATCAGCAGAATGGATATTGCATTGGACCGTCCTTTTTCTCTTTTTCTCTTTCTGACAGTTCTGAGGTGCCCTTGGAAGTAGTACTTGTACTCATACTCATCGACATGCCCAATCGATTGAGCAGGGCCAGTCCGAAACAAGAACATATTCCTGAGATCTTCTTTTCATTTTTACTTGGTATCCTTGGGTCGAGCAGAAGGGGTGATGTACTTTATGTACCATAGTACATTTGGCTAGACCGTTGGACGTGTGGTGGGGTCTCTCAAGCCACAATGGCGGGGGAGCGTGTGGACCTGTACTGCTGTAGAAGGTCAGGGGACCCACTCGAAGCCCACTAAACGCTACGTCACCCGTCCACCCAAGCTTCCTCGACAACTCCTGCTGAGAACCTTGATGCCTGCTGCTACAGCAGCAGGTAGAGTAGGTGTGCAACTGCGGTGCCGCCATAGCATCAACCGAAGGGTGAGGAGGGGGGGGGGGGGCAGCGCTTGCAACACTACACACATGCCACCAGTATTGTTCCCCAGGGGGGGCAAAAGAGCATCAAACATTCCTGCAGCACGACGATCTAAGTCCGAGCTCAACTCGTATAGGTTTGATGACAGGTCTGCAAGGCAATCTCGCCATGTATAGTGAATGCCTACCAGAGAAGTGAAGCAGGGCTCTGTACCAAGTACAGTACAGTACTGTGCATTGCTGGCGTGGTTTGGTGTGACGAAAGACCGCCTCCTCTTTTCTTTTCTTTTTCTTTCCACGCCGCCCGTCTTGATTTCTTTCTCAGACCACCCGGCCAGCCAGCAATCTGATAGGTCAATCCATCTCGCCATTCTTCATAACCCTTTCCAATCTTTCACTGTTTTTGCTACAGTAGAGGTGCTCAGAGACAAGGATTTCTTGCTGCCGTTGTGCTGCCAGTTATGGCGGAAACATACGACTAGGATTGGACACACGGCACATGCCTACATAGACAAGCCAAGTCCTTTCAGGACGAATAGCTCCTTACAGCTAGCTACATCATGTACTGGAAGTACCTAGTACTTTAACTTTGTAGCAGGTGCTACTGGTAAAGAGCTGGCAGGCTGGCAGGCCACGACGCGTCGTCTTGTCTTGTCCGCCCTCCCGTCGCCGCCCTCTTAAAGATCCGCTGTTTCCGATTCTCTCTCGATCTTTCTGTGTCTCTCTCCTTTTCTGCTCCTCGATTTTCTCCTTCGTCAGACCAACCGTCTCCAATTCCACTCGTGGGAATTTGACAGGCTTCCCCGCAGATATTCTGCGACATCATATAAACCCACCGCCATTGAACCTTTACTCTTTTCATCACATAAGCGCTTTGGCCAGGATCTTCTCCAAGGTCTACATCATCCTTGCGTCTTTGTTTCTTTCTGCTCCTCTTCACATACATCTCCTGATACTTTAACAACCCAAGTCTTTTGTTCCCACCCAAGTCTTCATTGCTGTCAATCAAGATGGATCACATTCATCGCAGTATGTTGTCCTGTCTTCCTTCCCCCCTTGTGGGTGATGTCCAGGACCCAAATAGCCTGACTAACTCTACCGCCTCATAGTAAACCCATTCTCCAGGAGGGAGTCCCATAGCTCTTCAGCCGTCATCACCTACAAGGTGTTGACCTTGCTCACATGGCTTCTTTCTGTCGTTGTATCTATCTACTACACGGTTGCCTCGCCTGCCGACGACTTGAAGCATGGCCGGACCATTCCGGGCCAGAATCTCTTGCACCCGTCTGGCTTCAGCCTTAGCTTCCCGCTTGTGGATGCATACTTTATTGTCCTCTTCATACTGCAGTTCGGCTACATCCTCCACCTCTTCTCGAGCGATGTTGAAAAGGTCAACGCCGCCTGCGCCTGCGGTTCCCACTTCATCCTGAACAACCTCCTTCACTTCGCCTTCGTCATGCTCTTCGTGCGGGGACACTTTGTCTGGGCAGAGGTCATCCTCATCGTCAACTTCTTTAACCTCTCATCTCTCGCTTTCCGTCACCATGCGTACCCGCGCTTCATTCATGTCCCCGTGGTTTCGGGCCCTACGGCGTGGACCTTCGTTGCCATCTATTGGAACGGCGCCATCATGGTGCCCCACGAGGACAGCCTGGTCGCCAGGATCTTTGCCAATATCTTCGTCTGGTCTATCCTTGCCTACGGCCTCTTCTTCATCGTCGCCTACAAGGACTACACGATGGGATTCTGGCTCAGTGTCCTTGCCGCCTCCCTGGGAGCTGCCCAATTCCAACGCCAGATCATTGCGCTTCAATGGATCTTTGCGTTTGTCATTCTGGCCATCCTCTTCGTCTTGTCCTTTGTCGTCGCCGTCTCTGCCTGGACCGGCCGTGAACTGGGCTGGGGCAAGAAGAACCAGGATGCTGCTGATGCCGAACGCGCTCCGTTGCTGGCGGACAACTAAGTTGAGTTGTGGACAGACCTGGGAGTAACTATGGATCAGGTTCGTTTCGTGTATGATCTGGCCGGTGGTGAGGAGCAGCAAGCAAGCAAGATTGGTGTCAGCAGCATGGTGACGGGGACCTGGGGAGGAAAAAGCATTGAGGAAGGGAGTTCTGGCAGAGAGTTGCAAAATCCGAGAATGTGTATGGGGTTACCAGCTTTTGAGTCACAGCTTTGAAAACGCGTGACCTCAAAAAGGATGAGGATACTTGGAGAGAGCTCGAGGCTAGGCATAAAACGTATCTCATTCGGAGCCGTGTGGCGGCGGCGGCGGCGGCGGTTTGGAAAACAGGTGGTGTAAGATGCGTGTCAGAAAAGAGGGTTTTGTTTCTCTTTTCTTTTCCTGCTTTTAATAGTTTACTGACATTCTCTTGGGCCAAATCCTAAATGTGAAGATTGGGGTCTTTTGGTGATTCTGCCACATTATAAATTTGTGAGCCTGCAACGAACATGACTGAACTCCCCTTTAGGTGAAGGGCTATGCACCATTGTCTGCTTATATAAGCAGGCTCGGATGTCCCAGACAGTGGTCCCTTCCTACCGCTGCACTCACTGTTCCTGCCCCGAAGCTTTTACAATGATGCCCACCATTCTTTACGACAGCTAACTTCGTGACGCATGGCAACGTCGAGGGTCTTGAGAAAGTTCCCTTTGAACTTGAATATTGGGACTGATCTTTGTCATGTTGTCAGAATTCGGCAGATCCTGGACTCAACGAGGGGCACAAGGTTCATCGAGAGGATCCTGAACCAAGACGAAAGACGCCATCATAAGGTCCAGCCACTCTTTACGAAGCAGGCCACACGGACGCCTCCAGCCCACGACACCGCTCCTTTCATCTCGCGCCAAGCGTCGAGCTCTCACAAGCGCGCGGCAGACCAGACGGCAGACAGCGCATGCTCCATTGGCCCCAGCGTTCACGACCTTCAGGTCGCTGCTACCTTTATGGCTGGCAGGTATGAAAGTTTTCTTCGTACCCCCTCCCCCTGATCTTTTAAGATTGAAATGAAAAGAAAAAGGAAAGAGGATAAAGAACTTGGTTTTTCAACCCAATACCGCCCATTGCTCTGCCCTTGGTACGATGGCTGAGCTTTCAATGACCCCCCGTCCCTCAATAGATTCGCCGCCAAGGAGGCCGTCATCAAGGCCCATCCGCACAAGGCGCTCACCTGGCACGATATCACCATCAGAAATCAAGACTCGGTGCACCCAGACAGGAAAGGCGCCCCAATTGCCATCATAAGAGGCGAGGTGGAGGACCAGGAAGCCCTTATCAGCATCAGTCATGATGGCGATTACGCGACGGCCGTTTGCCTCGGGGCTTGGAACTGAGACATGAGCGCATATGCCCGCTTTTCCGTACCGCCGGCGCTTGGCTTCGAGACTGCATCTTTGAGCAACCGGAGTGAGCTGGGATGAGCTCCTATGCTTACTCTGTCTGTCTATCGGCGGCGGCAGCAGCCGGGCCAGCATGTACGAGAAACTTGGTTTACGTGGGGGGGAATGGAGCTGATTGAGACATGAGCCCACCCGCGCAAAGCTTATACATCATTTTCGCAATGTTCCTGTCTGAAACGAACGGTCAGCATACTTTATATGCACAGCGCAAGCCCAACGGCCCTGGGGCAGCCCTAGAAATTTCCGAACACCGGCAGCCGTCTGCTGCTGCCGTCGTTGCATTCGTGCCGTCTGCCTCGTATTGGTCTCCAGGAAGCCCTCGAACGTTGCACAACATGGATGGGCAGGGGAGAAGCAGTGTGGTCTTGTTGTGAATACGAAGTGCAAGCAGGGCACGGTTGCAAAGAAGTGCCTAACTGGGCCCGAGATTAACATTTAAGCGTGTCTTGCTTTTTATTTTTTTTCGGGTCCCCCAGCAGTGCTGATCATCAGCACTTGCAAGAGACGAGCGCTACCACAGATGTGAACTTTTCCCTTCCGGATATAGGGCGAAGAAGATCGCTGATGACTCGGGAGATACAGAAGGCGGCTGACCATGAAACGGGATTCCCCTGGACGGCGAGCAGAGCTGAGAGATGGGGATCGGCTGCGCTGGCGCGCTAGGCTGGCCAATGGGCTTGTGCCATTGGTGTGAGTTGTCCATCCGAGGTCCACAAGGCTGCTGGCACATACATCATGCAGGACCACTTTCAGGGTACTAACAAGAAGTTTTGGGTTCTTGTTGTGGTGATTTCTGAGCCATTTATTCTTCCTTTGCTTTCTTTTTTGTTGCCCAAAGTACTTAAATCCAGCCACTCGCTTTTATTTTTTGGGATACTCGTGTGGATGTCTTGTTGTCTGGTCGTTCACTCAAGTACGCTCATTTTTTGGTCTATTTGACCGTGTCTTTCGTTTACTACACCATCTTTTTGTTCTACACCGCCCAGATAATAGGGGGAAATCATACACTCGCTCATATTTCAGTCTTTTTTTTTGTGGTCCTTTTTCTATTATTTCAACTATTTTCCAAATCTTTATTTTATTTCCAAGCCCTTCACTATTGAACCTACAACATGTGGCGTTCCAGTCTACCCATTCCAGGTGCCGCGATCTTGGCTTATATACTTCCACTCTCGAATTGCTTATACTTACCGCCTAGTGCATTAAGTGCTTCGCTTCAAAATGAATATGACTACATTATTGTCGGTGGTGGACCCTCTGGGCTCGTTGTCGCCAACAGACTGACCGAGGACGCTGATGGTTAGTTCTTCATTAATTAACAATTCATTTCTCAAGAGAAGATTGTTTTCTTCTTTCTCTTTCTTTATAGGGAAAGTTGAGTTGTGTGTTGACCTTTTCTTCAGTTACTGTTTTGTTGCTTGAAGCTGGAACCTTGTAAGTATACTCAAGTCATCACTTGATTATTGGCACTTCCCCTGGAGAAGATCACACCTTAACGACTTAACAGGGACACGGAGGGTTACACCGTCATGGTGCCTTCTGAAGTCGGCGCAGACCTCAACACGAACTATGACTGGAATCTCAGAACCGTGGGACAGGAGTATCTCGATGGCCAGGCTGTTGTATTCAACCAAGGAAAAGTCGTTGGAGGCGGGACCGTCCTGAACGGGATGGTCTGGACACGCGGATCTGCGCAGGATTACGATGCATGGGATAACCTGAACAACAATGGATCCGACGCCCCTACTTATGGCTGGGGATGGATGGATCTCCTGCCGTACTTTGAGAAGGTCAGAGAGAACGAAAGCAATATGTGGTGGCTGAGAAGATGGGCTCGCTAACTGACACAATATCATGGGAACAGAGCGAGACTTTCGTTATGGATGTTGATGCCGCAACCGCCCAGGAATTTGGCATAGAGTCCCAGTTGGATATCCACGGCGAGACGGGTCCTGTGCAGGTTTCCTACCCACACTTCCTCTATCCGCAATCTGGTATGGCTATCGCGAAACAGAGTTGTGACACAATACACGAGTAACAGCAGTCGGCTGACCAAAGAAACCATAGCCAACATTTTGCAAGGAATCGAGCAGCTCGGAGTACCTGCCCTCGCGGACCCGAACAATGGTACCGGAGGTGGCGCTTTCATCAACCCCTCGAGCATGTCTGCTTCCAATCAGTCCCGCTCTGACGCTCGAGTGGCCTACCTCGATCCAGTCATCAACCGCGCGAACCTGCACATCGCGACGGAGCAGATGGTCACGAGGCTTTTATTGGAGCAAGATGAAGACGGCACATCGCAGAGAGCTGTCGGAGTAGAGGTGGGTGAACAACTTGCTCTCGACGTCGGCCCAAAGATGGTCACTTGTGATGAAGAACACATCATAGCTGACTGGCTGTACTCTTTCAACAGTTTGCGCAATCAGCCCAGAATGCTACGGTCAATGTCACGTGTACGAACGAGGTGATCCTGGCTGCGGGAGCCATCTTCTCGCCGACGCTCTTGCAGATCTCGGGCATCGGCCCCAGCGATGTTCTGGAGGCCCTGGGCGTTCCTGTCGTGATTGATCTTCCAGGCGTCGGAGCGAACCTGCAGGACCACGGGATGAACCACCCCAAGTACTTGTGTAAGTAGCAGTTGTGGTGGCACCTGTGGCCCCATATCGCTCACAATGGCGCACTACAAACATGATATGCTGACTCTTGAGATGTGTTACAGTCGAGAATGGCTCCTTGCTCACGGCAGACAGGGTCACCTCCAACGCCGACGCCCTGAACGCGGCGACAGAGCAGTACTACGCCAACCGCACGGGACCCTTGACGGCACCCCTGATCAGCACGATCGCCTTCCCCTCCATGGAGCTGATCGCCGACGACTGGGCGGAGCTGCTCCAGAACGCGAGCCAGAGCGACGTCGACACGACGCTGCCCGCGGGCACGGCGGCGACCGTCCGCCAGGGCTACCTCGCGCAGCGCCAGCAGCAGCTCCCGCTCCTCCGCGACCCGACAGAGGGCGCCGTCGAGATCCTCGCCGACTCCATCGGCACCATCTCCACCGCCATGCAGCGCCCGCTGTCCCGCGGCACCGTGCGCCCTTCGTCCGCCAGCATCTTCGACATGCCCCTCGTCGACCCGCGCTACTGCTCCGAGCCCCTGGACTGCCTCGCCATGGCCCGCGCCCTCCTCTTCAACTGCGAGCTCATCAACACCGCCCCCGTCGCCGAGCTCCAGCCAGCCGTCCAGTCGCCCTACTTTTGCCCATCATCCACCACCTCCGGCAGCGACGTCAACGCACAGCTGCTCGCCCTCGTGAAGCAGAACATCGCCACCGAGTTTCACCCTTCGGGGACGACAGCCATGTTGCCTCTTGAGCTGGGCGGCGTGGTCGACTCCGAGCTCATCGTCTACGGCACCACGAACCTGCGCGTCGTGAACGCCGGCATCATGCCAGTGCTGATTGGCGCTCACTTGCAGGCGCCAGTGTATGCGGTTGCTGAGAGGGCCGCGGACATTATCAAGGCGGCGGCTCAGTAGAAGCGGTTCTCGCCTGGAATACCTTTTTTGTCTTGTTTTTTGTTTGTTTGTTTAATGTCTCAATCAATCAACTCTTGAAATTATGAGGTGAAACTTTGGGAGGGAGGGGAAGAAAGAAAAAGAGAGGAGACGAGGATGATTTTGATGACTGGGTCAAGATTATATTATTGGACAGGATGGTGCTTGTATAAAAGAACGAAAGATCTTCAGATAACGGCGTTGAAGGTCACAGAGGCGTCCGTTGAGAGATACATGTATACATATAGAGGAGGATTACGGATTTGGGGATTGGATGAATACTTGGGTTTGGAATTTGTATGTATACATATATAAGGAGTGATGAATTCTATGGCATATATACTGCGAACATGGAGAATATCTGTGAAAGGGCCAATAAAATCTGCGTCCTTCTCATGGCCAACGAGCATACGACAGAGTAGGCATTCCTCAAACCACCGCCGAACCCGTTCCACCATGTGTTTATGCATGGGCACGCACGCATCAAAGTACTGATGATTGTGCTTGTCAAGATTTTGTGAAATTGACAAAGTTGAGCCTGGCTGATTCGAAAGTCACATCTCCAGTGCATTGCTCTACAAGTCTAAAAAGAACACAACAAATATGTGACAAAAGAAAGAAAAATTGTCATCGACCTGCTATGGTGACTGAAGGGTATCTGCACTAAACACAAAACCACAACGAAATGAGGCCCTTCCATCCTGCTGTTGTCCATACGCCACCACAGTCTAGAGATTCCGAAAAACCAGTCAAGAACAAGGAAAGACGCCACTCTTCTTTGCATACTTTAGTAATGTATTCTCATACTGCCAGTCTCAACCCCGCTTCATCCAGTTGCTCCATCTAAGCAGCCTGGGCGGCCTCCGTCATCACCTGCTCGCTCTCATCCAACAGGTCCGAGACCTTCCTCAAGTTTTGGATCATACTCTTGCCGAGTCCGACAAGCAGTAGTTTTTCGGCATTGGCAGGCAGGCCCAGGTAGGTAGGTGGCTCACGTTCAGGGAGCTTCTGGACCCAGCCCATAAAGTCCTGCATGGACGTGCCCGAGGGCACCTCGAGGCTACCCTCCTTGTCAACGCCCTCGACAAGTTTGTGGCCGATATCGTAGGCGGCAGGCGTCAGGAACGAGTGGACAAGTTGGTTGAGGAGCTTAAAGTCGCCCTCGTCGTCGATCTTGCCACCGTAGGTCTCGGTGACGAGGTAGCGGATCATATCCCAGGGGATGTTCTGCGGCGCGATATTTGTCCTATTTTGAGCAACCGTTTCGACCCACGTGTCAATGACAAAGGCAGAGCATTCATACTGTGTCTTGGAGTTAGCGCACGTAGAGTCTGAGGAGTCTGTACTTAGAGGCAACGATAAAACTTACATCACTATCGTTGAACTCCCAGAAGCCCTTCCATCCTAGGTTTGGTGCGTATCGCAGACGCTCCTGAACCACAGCGTGCAAGAAAGACAGCAAAAGGTACAGCCTTTGCCTCTCCACAGGGCTCTTGGCAGGCCTGGTAGAGAGCGAAGACATAGAGTCCTTCATATTGGCCCTCACGCCAGCAGGCTGCTCGTACATGAGCACCCGAGAGGCGCGAAGTAAGTTGACAGGGATCTTCGGGCTCGACTCCATGGACAGGAACAGCCTGAACTCCGGATTGGGGTTGAGTGACTCCATGCGCTTCTCCAGACTTTGCAGCCAAGTCGGTGCAAGGTGGACGTTCTTGACAAGTACCCAGGAACCAACTTGGGCAGCGTGGCTTACGGCCTTGTCTGCACTGGCAAGACCCTCGTTGGATCCCATGGCAATGTTGGTGCACCGGACGCGCATCCTCTCGACAAGGCTGTCGACCTTGTAGCTGGCGTCGAAGCCTGGGCTCGAGACCAGAGCGACTGGCCTGGTTGCAGATACTTCCGTGACCGTGGCCTTGAGGTCCTCGACGATATCGAACAGATCACTGCCGAAGACAAGAGCCACGAAGCGCTCAGCGGCGGGGACAAAGCGGTCAAGGCGGAAGAGCTTGACAAGAAGCAGGGACGACAGAGCCTGGTCAATCGGCTCAGACTCGTCGTTCCAGATCTTGGGCACGCAACTTTCTGCAAGCTCCTCGGAAAAGAACCGATCCCACTCATCCTGAGGCACCTGGTCAATCTTGTCCTTCAGCGCAGGCAACTTCCTGGCGCTGACGAATGCATCATCCTTGGCATCCACCTCAGTCGACACATCCATGCCCGGCACCTTCTCATCAAGGATGATATCGATCAAGTCCTTGTCCATCTTATACGGCGACGCCTGGGCAAGCAACATGGCAAGAGTGATGCGGTCCCTTTGAAGCAGTCCAAGGGCAGTCCTCTTGAAGGTGGTGATAAACAGGTCCTTGACGATGATGTCGCGACGTACTTTGTGGTCGGTCTCCTCAGACAAGTTCGGGTTGTTGTGTAGGACGAGGTGGAAGATGTCTAGGAAGTACTGTAGCGAGAACTGGTAAAAGTGGTTCAGGTAGTGCAGCTGCTCAAGGACTGTGAAGACTGCACTACAAGATTTGGCGATGACATCGTACTCCAGGGTGATTTGCTCAACCTCAGCCATGACACCTTCGGTGTTGCTCATTTTAGCCGAGATCTCAGCCGCCTCAGTCTTCAGCGTTTCCAAGGTCTCGATGACATTGTCGTCATCTAGAATATTGCCACGTGACTCGTTGAGAGCCTGAAGCAGGCGTTTCTCAAGCTGGCGCAGATGCACCTTGAACTCGCCCTGAAGCTTGATAAGATTCGATCGTCTCTCGTCAACATCAGGCCGTTCTGATTTGAGTGCATCGTTTAGAGACTGTGTCTGGAGACTGCTCTGAGTGACTGTGAAGTTCACAAAGGTGGTGCGACTGCAGATATCGGGCGCAAACGTCGCAGAAGGGTCTCTCGTGGATAAGTAGATCTTGAATGATGGCGAGAAATCGATCTGTTGCTTTCCGAGTTGGATGAGGACACGACCACCCGTCTTCTGGTACTCCTTGTTCAGTACATGGTTCAGGATAGGATCGAGGTACTCTGCGTCCTGGATGAGGATGGGGTTGCCGAATCGGAGTGAGCTCTCGAGCTGTTTGGTGAACGAATCGTCTAGGAAGCTAGTGACAGTCAAACGGCGGTCCTTGCACTCCTTTTGCAAGAACTCGTTGACGCGGCCAGACGGATCGATGATTAACGGGTATCGGTTGAATCGCTGCAGGATGATGGCATTTTCAGTGCAGAGATCATCAACCGGCAGGCTGTTCTCCTGCCACTTGAGGCGCTCGTCTGCGGTCGACATATACTCGGTGAAGGGGTTGTGTGGTTTGAATTGGATGCCGGACAGGTGCAACTGGTGGAGCCAATCCTCTAGCATGGACTTGCGGAAAGTCTGATCATAGAGACCACTGTAAGCGAGGAACGCTGCCGCGACGAGGACGTCTCCCACCAACGTGCTGATCTGGGTCTCAAAGGATTTGCTGCCCTCTTCCCAGCGAACGCGTTCGGATGAGAGGCTGTCAAGCAGCTTCACGGATCGATCGACCTTGAACTGCACCCTCTGCATCTCGGATTTGATGGCCTGCGTCTCGCTGATGAGCGCAGCGTATTCAGTCTTGTACGTTGCAATGCTCTGCTCGAGATGAGCAATGTTGTTCTCGATGGCCTTGGCCTCGGCTTTCGTCTGCAGAGCCTGCTCCTCTAGCTGGTCGACCTCCGCCCTCAGTGGACCAACCCGATCCAGAATCTCGGCGAAGTTGACTTGGGCCTCTACCCACTGGACCAGAGGACCACAAGCCTTGCTGGCACGGTTGACCTTCTCGAAAGTGAACTCGGGGTTAGACAAGAACTCATTCCGCATCTTGATGCGCAGCGCCTTTGTCATCTGCCTCTCGTTGTCGAAATTGATGATGCTAGCAATGAAGTCATCTCGTCGCACCACGGCCTGGATAGCTTTCCAATCATTGACCTTGTGACCGATAAGAGTGCAGACTGAGTCGAGGGCCAGCCTGACACCTGAAGGCGGCGTATTCATGGATCGGACTTCCGTGAGATGTTGCCTCTTGATGTTGCTGACACTGGCCTTGGCTGATTCAACAGCAGGTTCAGCCTTTGCCAGGTCCTCCAAGACAACCTTCTTTCTCGACGCAACCTCAGCCTCTTGCTTCTCTAGCGCGACCTGAATTTCGAGGGATGTGCTCTTCCGCTGCTCAGCTTCTCGCTGGTCAGCGACCATGCGCTGTAGCTTCTCATTCGCCTCGATATCCTTTTGCTCTAGCTGCGCCTTCTTCTCTGCAAGGCTTTCTCGCAGATCGCGGACCTTGTCCACAGTGTCCCGCAGCTTCTCAAGACCAACATTGAGATGGCGCTGTTGTTCTTCGAGATCCTCACGCTTCTCATTGTACAGCTTGACATATTGCGCCACAAAGTCGAGGAAGTGACGTGGGGTGAGGAACGTGACCTTGCCCTGTTGCCTCCGCAGCTTTTCATTGAAGCGCGCCAGAGAGTAGTGCATGTACACCATTGAATTGACAACTGTCTCTCTGTGCGAGGGGGGCAAACTGAGGGCACGGTATGCAACAGGGATCGTGTCGGGCGCCTGGAAGTTGGAGCGGTCAAGATCCACCGAGTGCGTGAGCTCGTGAGCAACCTGGAACAGGGCCTGATCAGACCAGTCGCCGAACCAGTTAAGCACGCAACGGTTGAATAAAGCTGGACTGGTAGCTGCCTTGGACGAGAGACCATCCTCTGGCGGGTTCATGGTGAACACAACGTGTAGGTTCTTGACAATCTGCGATGTGAACCACTTGTAGAGCTCCTCTTGAGAGTCGAGAAGTAGGCCTTGGCGCTGGGCCCCCTCCTTGCAAGCCGTCATAAGTGCTGCAAACTCGTCGCCTTCGAACAGACCAGGGACCTCCGCATTAGCGAGCAGCGTGTTCATCCTCTCGAGGAAACCCGAGTCCAGGACGTTCGACTCGTCCATGATGAAGCACATCTTTTCGCCCTTGCAGCCGCAGCGTCGCAGAACTTCTCGGAGATCCTCGTCGAAGTCCTCCGCTGAGTATTTGCCGTGCACCTTGATCTGGTAGACCTTCAAACCGTTCATCCAAGCCACAAAACGGGACAGGGTAGTCTTTCCTGATCCGCTGACACCAATCAAGATAAGATGGCCCTGAGGTTGCCTGAAGACACGATCAATGCGGAGGACGTGTTCCAGGACATCATTGAACAATATGAGCGGCACATCGACCTCTTCCTCGCAGAACGTCCTGAGTCGAGCTTTGACGAAATCACGAAGCTGTTCGCGGTCGACCGGTACGTAGTTCTTGGACAGCCAGTTAGAGTACAGGATGGGCCCGCCAAGAGCCTGCTGGTCATCGATGTTGGGGAAGAAGTCCAAGGCGATCCTGCGGACAGCATCATCCGTCCACTTCCGCTCGTCGTCTTCCACGAGACGATCCTGGAATAGACGCAAAGCCTCGTGCGCCCAGATTCTGATCAAACCCTCGACCGAGAGAGTCTCCAGCGGCCGGATGGCCTCGTACACGCCGCGGACCCACCGGGTCAATTCACGAGGACTGTAGACGTAGTGTGGCTGGATCTTGGGTGTGAACCGCTGCTGAGATTCGAGATAGAACCGCACCATCGACTGGGTGAGCGACTCCGCATATCCACGAAGTGACGGAATGATTTTGAGAATTGCAGAGTTGAATGTGCCGTAGATCTGAAGGAGGGACTGCTCGCCAGGATAGTCGACCATGATGAGAGGTGCGTGCCTGAGGAAACGATCGCCCATCGGCGTACGACCGGCGTCTGTTGGAGGGTTACAAGCACCGACGAATTGGATTCTGTCGAGTGTAACCCAGGCCTTGTCGGAGGTCCTCCAGAATCCATTGTGCTCGACGAGTTGACGCAGGAAGGAAATAGCTCTCTGTGTGCCATACTTGTCTGGGGCGGGCAGGTTGATCTCATCGCAGAAGATGACGAGCCATCTACCAATCTGGGTAGGCGACAACATGACCCCATTGAGTGTCTTCTTGTATTCACAGTACTGCTCGAACGTCTTGATAAGGAGGTCAGGTGTGGTGGCACTTGAGAAGTTGAGACCCACGACCTCCATGTTCGGGAGCTTCCGAAGAGCGCTGAACAGCGTCATCGTCTTACCAGAGCCAGGAGGACCGCAGAGTAGGAGTGGCTTGTGCTCAGCCAACCAAGAGTATAGGACATCTTCGTGACGGACCGTGTCGAGCGTTGGGATGACGACATCTGTTTGTGTGATTGAGTGGGTGTTGACCTCGATTGTCGGTACCTGGTTCTGCCAGGGAGTCCACTCTGCTTGTGGTAGCGAAACGTCGAAGTCGATGAGAGCGCTGGTGCCGTCGAGCGGTGGCGATCCAAAGTCAGCCAGCCCGCATACTCTGTCGCCAAATGTCTTTCGATCCGTCAATGGGCAATCACCAGTCAAGGCCCAGACTAGAGCCAGCAGTAGTTTCTTGGAGATAAAGGCTTCCACTTGCTCCGGATCTAGGGGAAAGTCCACATGCTGGCCGTTGTATTCGATGATATCACGCACGCCCTTGTTGAGGAGAGAGAAGAGCGTGTTAAGCACTCTGGCTACCGTGAAATCCATGATGTGGTTGTAGCCCTCAGCTTCTTTGAGGGCAGCTAGGATGAAGCCATCAGTCTCCAGGTGGGCGTGCAGCAGGTCCGCTGCATGGGATTGAACAGCCAGTGCCTTGGCGGAGCTCTGACCAGTGGCGACCGCATCTTCGTCCAGATCTTCGAAAGCAACAGTGCGTAGGGTGTTGAGGTAGTTGGCCACCATCATGCTAGGCGAGACAGTGTCTTCGCTAAACCAGACCATACCGCATCGACTGACGGTGGCGAGCGTGGCATACTTGAGATTCTCCACCTCGAACATGATGCGAACATTGGGCGGCAGGTTGAGACGCTCGCCGTTTGGCAAGGTGAGCAGCTTGTTGTCGTCGAGCACACTGTTCAGGTTCTCAACCCACTCAGGATCGACGTCGCCATCAAAAACGATCCAGTGCCGCTTTGAGTCTTCGCCACGGAGGTTATCCACAATCTTACGCAGAATGCTTGTAAAGAGGCCATCTGTCCACTCTCGGGTAGTAGAGTCTAGGTTGCCGTAAAGCGCCTCCTTGGACATGACTTTGGAGTCAATCACATGTGACACGCCCTCGACTCCCTCAACCTGCTGGAGAGCATCGAGCAGAAGTCTCCAAGCAGCCGATTTGCCCGTTCCAGAATTTCCAACCATCATGACACCGTGGTGAATCTTCTGGATCTGGTAAAGCTGCAGGATCTTGGTCATCCAGAGGTCGGTGACCACGAGCTGTCTCTCGCCCGCAAGACGGCGTATGGCCTCTTCCAACTTGTGCAGGTTCGCAGGCACGTATTTGACGTCGGGGAAGCATTCTTGCTCGATGTCTGTCATGATGTCCACGTCAGACTTGATCAGCTTTGGAGCGATAGTCTCCCGGATGCTCTGGACGATAATTTCAGGCTCGACTACTTCCTCCGCGCCAAGTTTGCCATCATTCTCGACCAGTCGAGCACGCTTCAGGCCGCCGGAGCTGACCAGGACGCTCTTCAAGGCACGCAGACCAAAGTCGTAATGCGCTTGTTTCGACAATTTAGCTGCACACTGGTCGAAGAATGGTACGGTGTGTTTGGAGAGCTGCTTGGCTTGGTTGAACCCTTGAGAATACAGCATAACTTCGGCAATGAGTTCCTTGTCGGGCTTGGACATGGCCACGCTTCGGAAGAGCTTCTTGAGATTGTCTGGCAGATTGGAACGGCCAGCGTAACCAGGGTTCATAGTAATGAAGATGCCCGTGTTCTCGTTGACGTGAAGCTGGCGACCAACAAGCTCAATTTGGGCCTTGTCGTCCTCGACGCCCTGCTTGAGACCAAGCTGGATGTTCTGAATTTGCTGAGACACAGCAGACAGAATCCGCTCTTCGAGCCGGTTGAACTCGTCGAAACAGCCCCATGCACCAACCTGGCAGATACCAAGGAAGATGCGCCCCATGGCCTGGAAGTCGAAAGTATCGTCACAGCAGAAGACCAAAGTGAACCTGCCAAGCTCGACACCGAGCGCTTTGACAGATTCTGTCTTTCCAGTACCAGCAGGCCCATATGGCGAGCCTCCTAGGCGTTGACAGAGACCCTGAGTAAGCGTCAGGAAGCACCTGTCCGTCAGCGGCGTCCTGACAAGCCTGTCTGGGACACCCAAGTATTCGTAGCCGTAGTTGAGCTTGGCGTTCGCCATCTTGATGTGCAGACGGTCGAGGTACTCGCCCTGAGGACTGTAGACATAGCGCATCTGCAGAAGCCACATGTAGTGCGTTGGGGTGTTCGCATTGAGGTTCATCAGCTTCTCGATGGTATCGCGCTGGTGGACACACTCGGTGATGAGCTGTTCGCACTTCTTCCTCAGAAGCACCTCGAGGTCGCCCAGCACGGTCTCGGCGAGTAGTCGAAGCACCTGCACCTCGCGCTCGAACAGTGTCTGCAGATCTTTTCCACCATCGGCCAGGGCCTGGTCAACAACTGTCGTCCAGACGGCCTGAGTAGCTAGGACCACGATCTGGCTTGGATATGCTTCCATGAACTCGTTCAGGGCAGCCTGCTCGATCTTGTCGCTGGAGAAGATCGGCGTGTACTGTTCGACAGCCTCGGCCAACATCTCAGCAAGCGTCGCTCTCATGCCGCCCTCGAGAAGAGCAAGCCAGTCGTTGATCTTGGGGGTCTGAATGACCGAGATTTGCTTCTTCAATCGCACGACTTCGCCTTCTTTGGATGTGAAGCCGGATATGACACCTTCCTCATCCATGACAAGGCCAGAGAGACCCGCAAACATCTTTTTGAAGTGTTTGGCAATGCGCAGGGTATCATTGCTGTTGCCAATCATTTCCAGAAGATCTTCGTCACCGACGAAGTAGAATCGCGGGAATGATACACGCTCTTTCTCGAGGTATTCGCCGAGGGCCTTTTGGATCTTGTTGAGAAGCTCGGCCAGGCGCTCCAGAGACTTCTGCACATTAGGGATGTTGAGGACATCCAGGACGGTCGGCTGTTTGTAGACCTTCTTCATGACTGCTGAGAACTCGCTGTTGATGTTTTGGAAGCGCGAGGATTCGATGGGCAGTAGATGCTTGATGTCTGCGTTGCCGGTGAACACACCTTCGAGATACACCCATTGACGCTGAACATCAATCCACACATCAAAGAGGACATGGACGCGGTTGAGCCTGTCTTCCCAGGTAGAAGCTTCCTCCTCAAACTCCTTGTAGTAAGGAGAATGCCTCATGGCCTGCAGAGAATTGAGGTTCTCGCTGCATTTTGCAAAGAGCTCGTCCCAGCCGCGGATGAGACGACATTTGTTCTGGTAGTTGACGAGGTCGAGGTGATAGTTGGTCCAATCCTCCTTGACCTGCTTGAGGAACTCCTCCAGGGCCATCTCGCCCTGGGCCTGGGCGATAATGTCCTTGATGATGACCTCGGTCGCCACCAAGTTGAGATCCCAGACATCGCCCAAGGTCATGGAGACGGGCGAGTACCGCTTGCCAGGCTTGATCTGCTTCCAGATCTTGGTCCAATGCCGGTCCCGCACTGCTTCAGACTTGAGATCACCCAGTAGGGAATTGACCTTGAGATATTGCCGAAGTATGTTTTGAATGTGCTCGAAAGCAGCATACTGCCGCATTCTGCTGGGCATCTCCTTGGTCATTTTGATGAGATTGTCGATGGAGGACCTGATCTTCCTTGGTTGCACGCTGGTCCAGAGCATCTCCCGGAGCTCGTTGAGACTCTTCCAGATCAACGAGAGGGAAGCCCAAACAGACTTGAAGTCCTGAACCTCCTCCAGGATGACACCGAGAGATGAATCACCAGAGGCCGGAAGGTCAAGCGCCTCCTTGGCTTTCGCGACCATGGCAAACTCTTCTTGGAGTTGTGTAATCCTGGTCTCAAACGAGCTCAAGGTGGCATTGGCCTCATCAGGAGGTATGGTACCGGACACTGGCTTCTCTTCGTTCCACTGTGACGCGACCTCTGTGATCTTGTCGGCCACGACCTTGTCTTCGGCGATGATCTTGGCACGCAGGGCATCTGTCTGGTCCTGTACAACCTTGGACTTGCGTGCGAGAAGCTCATTGAGTGCATCCCACATGCCGTCGACTTGTTCTGCATGGAGCCAGTCATTGGGGAACTGGTACCGCTGCCTCACAAGAGTCGACTCGCCCTGGCGGAAGATCTCGACCTCTGGTGCCCAGAGCTTGACCTGCCGCTTGCAGCTTTGGACGATGGTGATAAATTGGACGGCCTGGGCGGTGGATGACGCTTCTAGGCTTTGGCCCTCCAGGTCCCGTCGAGCCTTTTCAAGCTCAGCGTGAACGTCCCGCATACGATTACCGAGGCGGCTTGCGAATTTGAGAAGGATGTCATGCTGCCACTGATCATATTTGGCATTGACCTTGGTTTGTACCTGGTCATAATCGATCGTAATATGGCCGAAGGAACGGCTGACCTCCGAGGTATCGAAAGTCTGACGTGTTTTCCGAATTTCTTGCAAGAGCTGCAGCCAGCGAGAGAGTTGATCGCCTAGAAGATCGTAGACTTGGTCTGACTGGAGGTCCCAAAGAGATTGGAATTGAAGCCACTTGTCGACATATGACCCGACTTCCGACAACTTCTTCTCGACAGAGCCATGAACGCGGGTCAACATTTCCGTGCACTCGGCAGGCAGGTCGTTAAACCGAGGCTCTTCGTAGGCTGTAGTGCTTAAGCTCATTTGATACCGAGTTGCCTTGACCTTGTGCAGATTGCAAATCACACCGAGCCAGTCCTGCAGCTGCAGGAACCAAGTAGCTCGCGCGTGTTCTAGGGGGGGATCCAGGTAGATGACTTGATTTCGCATCGTGATCTCATGTATCGACCGCTTCATCGTTGGCTTGTCTGCTTTGTTCTCTGCTGCGCTGTCTGTGACGGTTCTCCGGCGGTTGTCCTCGCCTTCAAAATAATCGTCCTCGAATGCCTCAATCCAGGTCTGAATAGCGCGTTGAAGACGGACAAGAAGCGTATTTTTGATCTGGGTGTTCATACCCTCGACCCAGTAGCCCAGGTTCACGTACTGCTCCAGGTTCAGCTGGTCAACGGCCTCCTGGATTGTCCTCAGCCTGGACTCGAATGCCGTGGCCTCGTAGGGACAGGTGCCCAGCTCGGCGAGAGACTTCTGGATGGTAATGTTGATTGTTGCCAGCGTCATCGTCTTGGTCTGAAGCAGCGATACTTTAGATGCCAATTCCTTGACGAAGGCGACGTGCTTGCTCTCCGTCTTCGACGAATCCGTCCTGAAATGCAACTCGTACATGTTATTAAACGATTCCCATCGTAGTGGGATACCCTTGAGGATGGCCGACTGGACATCATTGCGGTATCCACTAAGCAAGACAGAAACATCCGGCATATCTGCGATCTGGCGGTCGGTCTGTGCGAAGGTTCGAACGCTTTCCATGAGGCTGACAGCAAAGGGATAGACTCGCTTTGCCTCTTTGGATACAGTGTTGATGGCGTGGGGGACGGCGTAGTTCAGCCACAGAAGATTCCGAACTTCCTTGAACAGGGCGATGACCTGGGCATCGAAGTTCACCTGCAGCTCCAGAATATTGCCAGCAGACCGGATCCTGCTTACGGTGAATAGAAGCCCCGAGATTGTGATCTGTTTCCTCTGCACGTCGTGAAGCCAGGCGTCGTAGATGGGCCGAGTGTCCAACTTCTTCCGGAAGAGATCACCCTCGTTCTTGAGTTTTTCCCCTTCGGTGTGGATGGCCCAGTTCGCTCCGAGGACATCCTCCACCTTCTTCATGTAGCCGTCAAGCTGCCGCTCTATCTGGCGTGCCCATATGATCGCCCCAGACACAGGAGGGAGGTCGTGGAGCTGTGCCATCGCATGGGCCTCGGAGTGACCATACTGCTGCTTGAAACGCTCGTGCAGCGAATTGATGGCCTGTTTGACATTGTCGATGAGCTGCGTCTGGTACTCGGCAATGGCACCTCGGATCTTGGGCCGCACAAACAAGGCATTAAATTTCGAAAAGACGCGGAACATCTCGTTGGCATTCCTGGCCGTGGCCAAACGATCTCGTAGCCTAGCGATGATGGAGTTCTCGACGCGCGATGTACGCTCGTTGTAGGTCTCCTCGGCCTTGACCCATCTCTGGGTTCCTTCAGGAGACACATCAAGCAAGTCCACGTTCCGGAGAGCCTCCCAGGCTTGTTTGACTTCCTCGACTGCATCGACATCACCCATCTCCTCGACAACGATACCGCCGGTGATTGCGGCGGTGTCTGTTACCTCGGCGACAGTCTTTGGCCCCAGAACATCGACAATCGTCTTCTGCAGCTGCTCGTGATTGTCGCGGAAATTGCTGACGTACTTCAGGCGGGACTGCAACTCGGCATGTCTGGGGGTGATCTTGATGGGGATGAACTTTTCGTTTCTCCTCCGTGTGACGTCGCGTGCAACATCTGTGAAGGACTTCCGGTTATCATCCCAGGCTCTGAAGACCCTCTCTGTCATGCGCATGACGTTCTTGAACTCTTGATAGTCCAGGTCAACAAGCTCGGTGCCGGGGAGCAGACGATGCATGACCTCGTCCAGATCCGCGGATATGGCCTCCACCAGAGGGAGCGCCCTCCGGATCGGATAGGGACATATCCTCAGCTTCTTGTTCAGGTGTGTGAAGATTTGATCGATGGCATCCCGCACCTTGGGCAGAGATGTTGCCGAGAGGAGCTCGTCCAGGGGGAAGTCACGCATGAGCTGGTTGTACTTCTGGACTGTGTCCATGGCCTCCTTCAGGCCCGTGTCAGCACCAAAACTGACGGTAGCCTGAAATCGCTTCGCATGCTTGAGAATTTCCAACGTCAGGCGCACGCCGTCACTAGAAAGCTGCCCCTCGATGCCGCCCAAGGCCGCCTCCATGGACAGCCAGAAGTTGATCTCCTGGTTAGCAGTCCCGGTCGCAGGGTCGCGATTCATCTTGGTAATGACCTGGATGGACTTGATCCAGTTGTTCACATTTGCTTGCAGTTTGTTGAGGAACTGACTGTCCGAGAGGAGCGCGGCAGGGATTAGATCGATGGAGGGCTTGGTATGGCGGGCGGCGGCATCGTCGAGGGCGGTTTGGACAATCGGATGGAAGGGTAGCAGAACCTCTGGGATCTCAACATTCTGCTGCAGGTGTGACAGGCTCAGCTCCAGCTCGGTCCATCTCTTCTTCGTGACAGGTATACCGGTCTTGGCGTCGACATCAGCCCTGCCACGACTTCCCCCTATCATCTGCTGGCTCTTGGTGCTCGCGTCGAAGTATGGCGCCAGACCATTATGGAGGAAGAGCTGGAGGTATTCGAAAGGCGAGGCCGACGGACCCTGCTCGCTGGCGGTGGCGGCAAGGTACGCCGGACCTGGCAGGTTGAGAACCTGCAACTGGGAGGATAAGGGGACGGATGGGTCGAGTGGCTGCGGACGCTTCAGGAGGACCAAGAACGCAACGGTCGTCGACGTCGAAGACAAGTCCGACGCGATAGTGTATGTGTGAAGAACTTGTCCTGCTCGATCTCTGTATTAGCCAAGACATGTAAACCAGACGGGCAAGGGTCCGCAGTGTGTGTGTGTGTGTGTGGGTGTAACGACATACTTGGTTCTCCATCGCCATTCTCCAGCTGGGGTGCCGCAGGGAGGTCCTTCTGTATGTACAGAGACACCTGGACATCACTGGTGAAGCGAGTACATCGCTGGAGGGTATCGGCGTGTCGGGCCTTGGACAGCAGGCTGCCGGGGGCTTCGAGCTCCTCGCGTGTTGCGCCGAGTGCGGCCTGGAGCAGCTGAGCCAGATGGTCGACGACGCGGGCTGGGTCCATAGCAACGAGGGCGGTGCCGTTGACACCGTTGCTATCACCATTGAGAGGCGTTGGCGGCAGCTGGGGAGACGCCACCGTCTCCATGGTGGGCGTGCGTGCTCGTATTCAGGAAAGGTGGTTTTCGGCGGTGATGATGCTCTCAAAATATCGCCGTCATGTCGCCCCCAAATTAGTCGGTCAAGGGGGAGGGGTGGTCGTTTTGGGTCGCGAGTTGGGTTGGAGAGACGCGCAAGAGATAGCAACACACGAAAAGAAATCCAAACAAGCAAGACAGTTCGAAAACAGGGGGGGGGGTATCTTCGTGCTCTCTAAATGCCGTAAATGCGTTGGTTTATTTCAATAGACGAAACGAGAGGATGTGTAACAAGTGTCGCTGGTGTACAGTTGTTGATAGCTGAGAAAAGTGTATGGAGATGAGAAACCCTTGTCCTTCTTGGGAGGCATACATACACAAGTAATGTAGCATCAGCAGGGGACTGTTGACTTTCTCAGCCAGTCTGTCATGTCTCGTTTCCCCCACCGCGCGCGGCAGACATCCCAAGCCAACGCGCACCTGCAGCAGCATGTCTAGGGTGCCACACCCCTGTCCCGCGACTTGTGGCTGTCCCACTCGACCAGTTGTTGAGACTGATTGATTGGTCCAGAGTCCTCGCATGGTACATGCAGCTTGAAACCGATGCACTCACTGTCAACGAACCCTTCAACTTCACATGCATGCCTTGCTGTTTATGATGGCTGTGGTCCCCCTTGGAAAATTACTCCTGCTTTCTCGTTAATTGTTTCTAGAAGAATGACTGTCTTTGGATATCTCTACCACTTGACTGGACTGTTTTCTAGGCTGTTTTGTTTGAAAGGGTGCAATGACTGCCTGACTTCACCCAGATCTCGAACTTTTCTTTTCTTTTTTCTTTGGTTTTCACGTCTCTAAGGCACATGGTAAAGTAGTTAATCAATCCCACTGACAACCATTCCAACACAAAACCTGGCCCGACCTCCTTCTTCCTAAAGCTATTTGGTTTACATATAGAGTAAACACCTATAACGCCATAAACCTCATCTCCCTTTCGCAGGTAGAAGAATACCACTGCCCCCACCACTACTGTCACCGAATTGTCCTACCGATATACCCATCCGCAAGCTCCTCCCAGAAACTGTCGTGCGTAAAACCCATGAGCGTCGTCAAAAAGAAGAAGGAGAGAAAGAAAGGAAGTGTTTGCGCAGCGTCGTCCTACTATTTGTTACGACCCGTTTCCGGGGCTGCTGTTGTCGTCGAGCCCCTTGAGCTTTTCCCTTTGAAACATGACGCGCTCATTGCAAATGTCGACAAACATCTCGTATTTCTTGATCTGCTTGTCTTTGTCGCGTACCTTCTCTTCCAGCTCTTCGATCTTTTTCTGGTTGCCTTGCTTCAACTGTTCCAGCTCTTCATTCACTTTGGCGATCTCTTTGCGGAGGTCCGTGATAATGCGCTCCTGCGCGCTCGGGCGGGGTTTGCTGTATATTGCGGGTCGGTCCTCGGCCAGTCCATCGTTGACCTTTGTAGGGTTGCGGTTGATGGCTGCCCGCGCATTGTAGATATCCCGGGGCAGCAGCGGGACAGCAGGGTTTTCGGATTGGAGGATCTCCAGCGTCTGGCTAACACCAACGCCTTGGCCAGGTCAGCTCTTGTTTGACTTGGTGGTCCTCCTCCATAAACTATGAGCCTCGGGGACTGATACATACCTTGTTCCTTCAAGTTCTTCACGGTGGCAACCATCTTGCTGTCAAGTTTGCGCGCTGCAGGATGGAGCAAAGGACTCTCGCTGGGGCCGTGGTTGTGCTGCAGGTGATCTGGGTCTGGGCGGTATCGCACGGTCCACTGCGTCCTCTGCTCGATGGCGAAGAAGCCAAATTGGCAATCGCACTTGCGTGATGTCGTCCTCCGCTTGCGCACCTCGGGCGTGACGCGTCTTGGCGGCTTTCCCGCGCGATCGCAGACAAAGAGCACCTTCTTCAGCCCGGGTACCGTCTTTTTCGACCTCCCAATGACAATCGCGTAGCCAACTGAGGTACAGTAGTCCAAAACAGCCTTATGTACGGCATCGAGTGTCGGGTAACTGCCGCCCTCCGGAGGGGCCGACATCATGGCGCCCATGGGAGTCCGCGGTACGTACGGGGTTCCGTTGTCGGCGTTCTTGCCATCGGCCCCACCGTCTTCGCCATCACCAGCCTCGGTCTGGCTCTCCATCTCCATAGTCTCGTCTGTCTGATGTTCGGAAAGCTGCGCGGAGCCATCTGCATGCAGTGGCTGCTGCTGGGCCTGTGGCGGGGGCTGCGGGGTCTTGGGCTGTGTTTGCGCCGGCGGTTGAGGTGTCACGGCCGGATGGGGGTGCGAGGCAGGAGACTGGGACATGATGGAGCTGTCCTGAGACATGGCCTGTTGGTGGTTGATAGCCTGCTGGCTGATTGCCTGCTGGTTGAGAGCCTGCTGCTGATTCATCGCCGGCTGCCCGAGAGGCTGCTGCCCCATCGGCTGCTGATTCATGGGCGTCTGGTTGATCGGCTGGGCAGCCAGGTGCTGCTGGGGCATCGTAGTCGGTATGTAGCCGAGGGGATTGCCGTTGGGCTGAGGCGTCATCTGTCGATGCTGAGGGGTGCCCCGAGAGCGCGAGCTCGGGACAGGCAGCTGGGCCTGGGCTTGTTGGGGTCTGCTGCCGCCATTCTGGACGGCATTGTGGACAGGCGACGGGTTAGATGGTGCTGAGAAGAGTTGCGAAAATGTGCTGGGTTGGGCCTGATGGGAGGGGAAGTGCTGGAAGGGCGCCGAGTGTTGTGGGAGGACGGCTGTGTTGACCGTCTTGGTGGGTGGTTGTGGCGGGTAACCCTGGGCTGCGGCTCGACCTTGACGGATGCCATTGTTCATGCCTCCTCCTCCAAACGACAGACCAGGGTGGCCTCCATTTGTCGTCGACATGACGGCGGGGTTTCTTGGGCAGACAGTGCCAGTATCGTGTGGGGAGAGGGCGCAATCGCCCGTCGCCGACGGCAGCACACGGGACTGATGAAAAGTTGAAGGCAGGCCCCGGGGGGTTCGAGAGCCCTTGATAAACTTGATGATCTTGCGCAAATCGCGACGCCGAGGATGGGGGTGGATGTAGTGTAGAGCCACAAGAGGCCCGGCCGCCCCGGTGGGCTGCAGCATCGAAATCAAAAGCAACTCTGCGCACAGGCCATCGTTACAGGGGCCCACCACCGGCCGCTATTGTACCATAGTACTCTGGTACTAGTGGTCTTGCCCCGCACCCAGCCTAAGTTGAGGTAGCAGTTACGATTTGGTGCCTGCATCAGCGGCCCCTCTCAGGTACTTTGTCTGCCGCTGGTATTTGACTTCCCAGCCAGCCTTACTACGGCATTGTGCTGTCTCGATACTATGTTCCCTTTCCTCCGTCCCCCTCAACTTTATTCTTTCCTTCGAGCTTAGTTATGCACATTCCCAGAGCCTTGTTCCTTGTTTTTCTTACTCCCTCTCGCAAAACTAACCAATATTTTCCAGTCAATATTTCTCTCTGTCATTTGCAGAAGAAATGAACGCTTGGCTTTCCCCCGACGTTGGGCAGCGTTGGCATGCTCTCGGGCTGTCCTGTCTGAACTTGGATGACCAGGCTTGCCTCGTTCCTCCCCGCCCCCTCGTCTTCCTCCTCCTTCACTCACCCCCGCAGTACTATTCCTTCCTCCAGCTTCAGATAGCCGATACGTCACCAAACTAGGAACAACGGAATCATCCTCTGGCGCCTTTTGTTCAGTACCCACAGCCTGTTCAACAAGTACACAGCATGGTGATCAAAGTCAAACCTTCCTCTCCTGCCTCTCGTATCACCACCTCTTGCTGCATCACCTATGCAAGATTGCTTTTGGTGGAGGGCCTAGGCTGGCTGTGGCGTCTGTTGCGTCACACAAGAAACGGCTTGGCTCTGCCGGATCGCCTGCGAACAGAGCATTACCGGACACTCTTTTTTGATTTCAGGATGTCCCGCACCTGCAGACTCCCATGCACATCGATCTAGTCCTACAAGATGCTTGCCTTTCATGCCGCTTCGCCTAGAGTTGGGCACACTGACATATATTGAAACGGCAGCCTGACACGGCAGACGTGGAGCACAGCGAGCGAAACGGTCCTATCAAACTGTGCCAACACTCTAGTCGCTGTTGGAATACAACCTTTCTTTTGCCATGCGAGCTATCAATAGCATACGCGCATAGCTTGTTTTCATCTTCTTAACCCTCTTGCGGCCGGCATTCTTCTTTGGCTTTCTCAAGTCCGCAGGAGTTTGTGTGGGGCATGTCTCACCATTTGATGTCACTACGCTGCATGACAGCTGTCTAAGTCAAAGTTGACCGGCAGGCTGGGCTCGGGAGACTCGAGGTATGGAGGAGGAGGGAGGGAAGAGGAAGAGAAGAACAAGCATCTCTCAGCATTTGGCCAGACGAGGCAGTCTCAAAGGTCTTGAGAAGGGCCCTTGCCTTCTCTGCGAGACTTGATCAGTCGAGCCTGAGAAATGAGGAATTCAGGTTGAGATATTATTGACAGTCCAGGTGCTCACTCATACTACTTTTCTAGGAGGCAGGCTGCACTTTCAAAAATTCTTCTCTTGCCAGACCTACGGTTTTGATATCTTTCCCCCTCCCCTAACACCTGAATTGAGCAACTTGAAAGACCCAGGTGGGAAATTTCAAGGTCTTTATTCTTCTTCTTTTTCTCTTCTTCATTCTGCATGAGCTGTCTCACGCAAATGGGTGGCTCATTGGGTGCAGTGGGCCGCTGGAAAACGCCGTGCATATCCTGTGGCACCACTCTAAACGCTCGTTGTCACCATCCAAGCTGCATATTGGCACAGCACAAATCGGACTGTTCCCCGAAAGAATATTGTCAAATGGGCTGAAGCTAATGAACACGACAAAAGCCACGATTGAGTGGTCGTGTTCAACTGAGAGTTGAACGCATTAGCGGTACCAGCTGGTTTATATCCATTGGCAGACCCCAGACTCGGCCACCAACCCCTCATTGCAGAAGAAGCACCACAGGCAGAGCCTCAAAGGAGTCGTACCACTCTCGACCTATAGTTTTGGTTGATCCCATCCACCATTGCGCCTCACATTGGACTTGTGAACGGAGCCTCGGATCAGCTATAATGTCGTTTCATGAAGCAGTCAGGAGTTCGCCCACACTGGTTGAGGAGTTGCTTAGGGCTGACGCAAGTGGTTGTGATATGGGAGAGACCACGCACACAAGCAGAGACCAGGGGCAGGAGGGGGTCAGTGGTCCGTGTATGGATCATATCGAAGATGTGGATGATCCTTCGCAGGAGAAGACTACGACGCGGAGCAGGGAATGGTCTCTGCCACCATCCGTGCCAACCTCATCGACCAAGCAGGGCTCAACGGCGAGTATCACGCTGGTGCCGAACTGTCTCCCCTCTTCCTCGTCGCTGTTGGGAACACCCGTGCGTACACCGGTGCAAGTTCACATTGACAGGCCTAGCAACCTGCACCAGACGAGCAATGTAAGGAGAGCGACCTCCTTCTTGCACCTCCCCGCAGAGATCCGCAACATGATCTACTCCTACCTCACACAGTATCCTCCCTGCATGGACCTCTACAGGTCGTTCTACCGTACTGTCTCGTACGAACCCGGCTGCGCCAAGTCCAGGCCCCGCCAGCAGATCCTCTACACGCCCACCATCCTCCTCTTGTGCAAGCATATCACTGCCGAATGCCTCCCCATGCTCCAGGCGCAGCCGCTAATCATCGACCGCCTACCGCCCTTCGAGGGCGCCGACACCATGCCTGACAGGTACCACCGCGGGTTCCTGACCATCTCGGACTTTGTGGGCCGACGTACAATTCAGAATCTCCGCCACATCGACATCCGCATCGGCCTCGGCGAGGGGCCCCTCGAGAGCGGCTGGGCCTGGATGAACATCGTGGACGAGATGATCCAGCTCCTCGAGCAACGCAACGCGTTTATTAGCATGCGGCTACTAATCCGGCTGTGCAACTGGACAGAGCAGTTCCCTATGGGGAGGATGGAGTATGGTGTCTATAAAGAAATAGCAAAGGTTGACCACCTCCCCCAGCCGAAAAAGAAAGAAAAAAAATTACCCAAACTACTGGTTGATGCTGATGAGAATTGTTTTCTAAATTTTATATTCTTTGAGCAGAAAATGAAATTCTTCGCCCATATGCAGTCAAGAATCTGCGAGCAGCACCGAATGACCCTGGAGGTATGGCGCATTGAGGGAGACCAGGCCGTCTTTGAGACTTCGTGCCACTGGCACGATGTGGCAGGAGTCTGGGTCAAGGTTCTGAGAACCAGGGGTCCGGCGCTCGAGGAGGAATTTCCGGCATGTGTGAGGAAGTATCCGGATAAAGAGATGTTTCCTGGGTCTATTATGGACTTTGTGGAGCCTTTGCCTCCGCCGCCTCCTCCTTCTAGTGAGGATTCTGACGAAGAAGGTCAGGGGTGATAGAGTCAAAGGTTCACCTTTCATGAGAGAAGGACTGAAGATGTGAAAGGACTTTTGTGCGAAATATTATGGATGGTATCATATTCTGAATACCCTCTGTCCCATTCAGATAGCTGATGATATCTTGCCCCTCCAACGCCATGCAAGAAAAGAAAAATCAACTACACTTATGAACTCAGCGCAATGCTATACATGTGATGTCTCAACATCTGCGCTCTTTTCCGAGTCAAACCAGTTCCCAAAATCAAGCTTCATCAACAGGCGATCAACACCTCCTACACGCCGCGGCACATACTGGCCGTCCTCCCTCAAGCCCCCTGGCCCGCCCTCCTCGCCGGTCTCTTCATCACTCCAAGCCAAGCCTTCATGGTCTGCCTCTAGATTCCTGAGCACGCCAATGACATCCTCGATACCGTCCTTGGTCTTGCCGATCGTCGCGTGGATTTGTGACCTCACATCCTTCTCCTCGCGCTCCAGATCCACAAACGCGTCGACCACACCGACGTCCTCCTCGAGATCGATCGCATTCCAGACCTCCTGCAGGCGGTGGATGAGCGCGATCAGCTGGTCAATGTCCACCAGCAGGCTGTAGAGCGGATCGGTGAAGGATGCCTGGGAGAGCAGGATGCGGCGGACAAGTGTGGATAGGTAGAGCCGGTGGGCAGCAGCTAATGTCTGTGGATCGTGTGGGGACTTGGCCGACTTGGGTAGACGACTAGATGCCGTGGAGGCTTCGGCGAGCCACATGTCCTCGTCCTCTTCTCCATCGGCATCATCCGTGTCCATCGTGTCTGGGTCTCGTGTGGAGAGTCTGGACTGTGCTCGGGATGTGGCATGGGACGGTGCTGCAGATGATGGCAGCCGAGCTGCGTCGCTGCCGGTTGTAAGCCAGCGCTGGAATCCATCCCACATCTCGGCGACCACCTCCACCTGGAGATAGCCCTCCAGTTCAGCCAGGAAGAAGATGGCCGCGCTGCAGGTGGTCCACGCATTTCGCATGGCAAGCAAGCGTCGGGCTTGACGCTCCCGCAGCAGGACGACACGCGCCCGACCTGCTTTACTACTGCCGTACGCCGGCTTGGGCGGGGGCGGGTGGTGTCTCCTGAGAGGTGTGGCTTTCCACAGGTCAGTAAGCTGGAGGTGAGCTCTGCGAATCGAGTGCAGGTATGAGTTGATGGAGGTATAGACCTGAACGTCTGCGGCGCTGAGAAACAGGTCGAGGGGTGAAGGGATGCGGAGAGAGAGGACGACCGGCACGGAGAACATCAGATTGCGGAAAGGCGTGGTCGCAATCTGCATCGTCGAGCGCGACTGCACCGGTGTACTTGACGCTGTCTTGGCAAGAGTTAATCTGAGCAGATCTCTGGCCAACTCAAGGCCTTCATCCTCGTCGGCCTGCTGGCCTTGCATAGACCCCATTGCGGCCCAGGTTCCGGTCAGGACCGCGATAACCTCACCTTCCTTGACCACGACGGTGCCCAGGCCGTCGCGCCTCTCGTGCACCAGATTGTCTGCCCTGCGCCATCGGCTGCGGATCTTCACATCGGCTTGCTGGGTGAGGGCCATTGCGAACTCGCCACGGCCCAGAAGGAAGAAGTCCCGCAGGAGTTGAAGCATCTCCAGGACCTTGGACAGGGGAAGCAGCTTCTGCAGAGTACTCCTGGAGAGAAACAGCCTGATACCCGTGATGGTCCGTGAGAAAGTCGCGCTGTCGAGTGGATAGGTTAATCGAGACAGCTCCTTCAGCTGTGACGAAAGCTGGTCTACACCCTGGATGCCGCTCTCGAGACTATTCTTCGCCCTGATGTAATTCAAAGATCGTCCGATGAAGAGCATAGACGCTGCTGTCGGGGCGGTGACAAAAGATGGCAGGAGATCAGGGACATAAATGAACTCCTAAAAACCAATCAGTCAATTCTTTTGTTATCCTGTGGAAATGAGATTGGTTGAAAGAAAAAGGAAAAAGAAGGCTTACCTCATCGACATCTTCAGCCTTCTGTATGAAGAAGTCTCCAGCCCCAAACCCAGGCAACCTCCCATACAGAATCCAGGCAGATACCTGCTTGACCCACGCTGTCTCGGCCACTCTGACCAGACTCGTCGCCGCGTCCTCTAGATCCTGATATCCGGTCTGTAGATCCCCACGCAGGCGATTGATCACCCTGGCGCCCGTGCAGAGCACCTCTTTCCCATCGTCACCCTTCACCCTCTTCAGCATGAACTCGGTGACATCCCAGAACCATTCCATGCGCCTTGTCCAGCCCTCAAACTCCCTGACCACGGCCGTGAGGGGCACAATGTTATAGGCGCCGACCAGGCCGGCATCCCTGCGGAGGATGCCCTCCTCGACCTCGAGCACCTTGCGCTGGAAGGTGGCGAGGTGGGTGCCCTCGACGGCGGTGGCGACGGCACGGCAGATGGCGGAGGGGTGGGACGCAGCGATCTGCGAGGAGAAGGTGAGCAGCTTGACGTGCAGGTCGCTCAGGCGGGCGACCCCGGCGAGGAGCTCGCGCTCGGGCGGCGTGATCAGGGTGGTGTCGCCGGCGGGGGGCGCATGGGGGTCTGTGGACGCAGCGGTTCGCAGCAGGGGCGAGGGATGCCCTGAGAGCGAGAGGAGGATTTCGTGGAGCATCTCGAGGCGAGGCGGTGCATAGAGGGCAGAGGCCTAGAAGGGCGTAGAGAGTCAGAGAGATTGAGTTCAGAGACGAGACCCAAGTAAATCAGAGAGAAAGGTGTAGAGCATGGCAAACGAGAGGACGGTGATGGGATCACTGACTCTGCCTCATCAACCCCCCTCAACTTCTTCTTGTCCTTCGTCTTTGTCTCTTCCTGCCGTTGCTGCACGCGTTTCCCGTAGCTGTCGACGATGCTGTGGTACAGCAGGATAGCAGTCCCACAGGGCTCCCAGCGACAACACATTGATGCATGTGCAGTTCCAGATCAGAGCGTTAACCGGGCAAGGATGGTTGTAAAGTGGAAGATGCCGTGGTGGAGTCTTTGTGGGGCAGGAAGCTCACTCCCTTGTCAATCAACCTGACTTTAGTAACGGCTGTGGTGTACTGTGCCACCAAAAACTGGGGACGCGTCCAGGGGCGGATGTGACGTGACGTGATAGGCTTGTACATAGTAGCAAGTACATGGCGAAAGACTGTCCAGAAACTGTGCGAAAATAAGCTGCATACCGCCATCTTGATGCGAGGTTGGAGAGATAAGATGGCCTCCGATTAGCCCCATTTTTCTGACTTTTCGTATACCTTTGGAGCTGAGGCCTCTAGACCAGGGGGGGGGGCTTTGATGAAGGAGGGGTCTGAAACTGGAATACCACAGTATATACTGTGATACATGCAAGTACTCATTCTGTAGACACACAATGAAAGACGAGATTCTAGGCCCACTACTATGAATTACGGCAGTTGGGTAGCAATGTGACAAGATCAGTACTGCCTCAGCCGTGCTGCAAAGAAATAGAGGGAGAGAGAAAAAAAGACAATAAAAGAAGGGTGATATGAAGAGAGATAAAAGAGCACAAGAGTATAATTAAAAAATGGAAACAATGGACGAGGTGGTGAGTGAGACACCTTCTCTTTCCACCAATCTTAGACCTTACCCTGCCGCCGGCCCCTGCTCTTCCCTCTGCCGCTCGAGATGTATAAAGTCCTCTGGGATGTGGTTTTCAGCCGTGTCTGACCTACCGTTCGTCCAGTGGAGGGTGTACTACATACTTGATTGATACTAGAGAGAAAGTTCAGAACCATAAACACGTAAATCTCGTTCTCATATTATCCTGTCTTGATAGACATCACACTCTTCAATATTTCAGTATTTCACAGTCGCAACTTTCTTCCCCTTTGCTCCCGTGATTGAACTCGTTTCAGATCCTGTCAGTCCTTCGTCCAAGACGTGTTGCTGCTGCTGCTGCTGCTGCTGCTCAGCGGGCAACGCACCAACTACGCCAGGCGCATCACCACCATCGCCTCCGCCAACAATGACCTGGCCGCCACCGTTCGCAACGCGGCCCACAACCATGCCCTTAGCCACTGACTTGAGGATCGCCCGTCTGGACACACCTGTCACATCGATATAGACCAAGCCGACATTCTTCACGCCGCCGCCGAGACTCCTCGAGATATCGCCTGCGTCTGGGCCCCACCTGTGCGTGACGACCTTGGTGGTTGCGCTGGAGCTGTTCTCGAGCAGGTTGCGGCCGGCCTTCTCCACGCCGTCCGCGATGGTGCTGAAGGCCATGAGGCTCTTGTTCAACAGGCCCGGCTTGAAGTCCTCGAGTGGCCTGCCGTCCTTGTCGTAACCCTTTGGCTGCCCATCTTTGGTTTTGTTCCGGCCCAGGGTGGCGCCCAGATTCTGCGCAACTTTCCCTATGGACCCGACCGTCTTGGAAGACAGCCCCGCCGCGTTCGAGGTGAATGTGTGCACCTTGCGGATGTGCTCCCTCGTTGTGGGCTTGAACGTGACAGGCTTCGCCACAGGCTTTGTCTTCTGCGTGTAGCTGTCGGCGCTGTTCTGCATCGCCTTGGAGACCATGTCTGAGGTGGTGACAATGAGCCGGGACGCAGCCATCGCGTTGGACACCAGGAATGACTTCTTGTAAGACGGGTGCAGGACCATCTCCACATCTTCGTCACTTGCTGGTGCAATCGCAATCTGGTGGGACCCGTCAGCGGGCAGGGTGATCTGCACGGGCTCTGTGATCCACCACGCTTAGTGACTCGATCTGCCAAAAAGGGGGGAAACCCATTTTTTGTTCTTCTTACCTTTGGACCCTGGCAGTAGAGCACTATCCTCGACGAGCTGGTAGTCCTCGCCTAGCTCACCAATGACGCTACCGTCCTCCTCGTCGATGAGAACAATCTGGCCGCCGGTGTGAGAGCTGTGGCTGCCTTTCGCATAAGCCTCTCCGGGCTTGTAGTCGCCAGGGTTGTAAGCAGGGAGCTTCTCCTCGGCTGCCATCGCCTCCTTGGATCGGGAGGTGCTCGCTGGAGGGGCATCGTCCTTCTTTCGCCTGGGAATAGGCGGCGGCGCCCTCTCTAGGAAAGCCGTACATTGTGCCAGGATGGTCTCGAACGTATCGATATCATCCTGGACCCCCTTGCGGCCGCCCAACGCAGGAAACTCGATCCTTGTGAAAGAGCCGCTGTCCGGGCCAAGATCCCACCGTGGGATCAGGTAGCTAGTGGGCGGCTGATGGTAGATCTGCGTGGTTGCTGGTAGAGGCAGGTCTAGCTCTGGGGGCAGGTGCAGGTGCAGGTAGAAGTCCTCCTCGGCGGGGGCAGACTCGGGATCAACAAGCGAAGCATCAGCGAATGGTGATGAGGTAGGCACCATCAGTAGAGACAGAGTCTGAGGGCCGGCTGGGGTGAGCGACTGCTCCTTGCCGTTGGAAATGTGGTAAGCTGATACACCATTAATGGCGTATAGCAGTTTCGGATCCTGTATTGGCGCATTAACATCCGAGACGGTCGTGCTCAACCCACTTACTGGTCCGGCATCTGGACTCACATTCTTGCCCGAAGCCATCTTGTTGTATGCCACGTTTATCTCTTATATCAAGCCTCCTTCAATAAATAGCCAGATAGCTAGTCGTTACTAGTGAAGCAAGTCAGCCCCCAAGGTAGATTTTGTTTTGCAGGCAGCCACGCCGTGTGGGTCGAGTAACAACAGCAGCAGCGCCCGGCGGAAGTGAAGAAAAACCCCCCAAACCCGACGGCAGCTGTCACAAGGGGAAAAGAGGAGGGTATCACAGAGGATGGAGGATAAAAATAGAGATTGACGCCAGGAATTGTAAACGTGAATGTGAGCAAGTTCCAAGCATCTACGTACTACTTACTATGTGTTGTGCGTCGCAAGTAGTAGTAGTAGGCTGTCAGTATCCTGATCTGTAAGACAAAGATGCAGCAGTGTCACTCGCGCGCAGGTTCTGGCGCTTAGAGAGACACGCTGTATGGTTGGGATATGGAGGGGGTGCTTGTTGGGCGGCAGGGTTGGAATTCGAGAGGCCTCATTCTGGTGGTTCAGTGGTAAGCTACAGGGCGACGTCATTGGTGTGTCCCCGCCTAGGGAAGGTTCCACGCGCACGCCACTGGCCAACTGCAACTGCCATGCCAAGGAGCATTGGTGCAGTGCATCATGCCTCTCCTGCCTCTCTGGCTCGCTCTTGCCTTGCAAAGTTGCGATGCCAAGACACCCCCTTCCAACCCCACGATCAAACACGACACTCATGGCTCAATCGCTATTTTCGTCGTCATCACCGTTCTCGTCACGCCACCGCTCAGCTCTTCTCTCCTTAATAAGGGTGGTTTAATTGTTGAGACCAGTGCTGAGACCTGTCTCAGGTAAGAATTAATCAAGGTTTGCAGGATACCGCCGTCAGGCATGCTGGCGATGACCATATTACCACGCTTACCGACCTCTGCCTTTGTGCGGGTCGTCCATTCTTTTTCCACCGGAGATCAGCCAATCCGATGCCTTGGCCATTGGTGTTCCTTTTGACGCCGCACGAGAAGCTGAGATGAACGAGAATGCGGGCAACGACTCACTGCAGGCGCTCAACGAGTTACTTTACCCAAACTACTAGGTACCCGTACCTTTGTCTGGTCTCGTGCTACGTCCTCGATGCCACGGTGTGTACTAGTATGGCCAAGGTCGACAAGTGGAGGTGGCCATCCAACCCCCTTGTCCTATTGTATCGCTTATGTTAGCTGCTATTCCGGTCCCGAGAACCCGTGCCTGATAGGGCCTCTGGCGACCTCCGGCCCGTCATCGTACCAAGCCATCGTACCGGCACTTTGTGCCCGATGGCAAGCTGTCGGAGAGCGGTACCAACCCCCCCCCCCCGGGGGGCTCTTTTCCTTTCTATCTTTTTATTTTCATGTTTGATACCCCAGTCAAGGCCACGAGAAGGAGTAGCGCCACGCGATCATCGGCTCTTGAGGCAGTCGAAGGAAGCTTGGGAAGGGCAACTCGCATCTCAAACCTTTGCTCAGGGACAGCGGCACAGTGACGGAATCCTTGCCTCATCAGGATCGCAATAGTCTCCACACAGGTTGCGACCTGGACGGACCGAGGAGCCAGCCTTGTCCTGTACTAACGATATGGCACAGGTTCTGGAACTACGCCTGTGCGCATCCCGTTCTAAACTGAAGCACCTTGCTTGGCCCTCACCGGCTCCGGGGTCAGACTGTAAAAATGTTCTCACCTGCATATATCACTTGCATACCAGACACTTTCCTACCCTACAGTGTGCCAGGTGGTGGGCCAATTTCCGAGCCAACTCCCCAAGAGATTAGGGGCCATACAGTCAACCACACGCGCACGCGCATCACATCACATACCCTCGTGAAGACGACTCGCAGAAAGTCTTCCAATCTGGTCTAGAGTTTGAGGACGAAGGATGGGTGTTGGTGATTAGGTTCTGGGGTGGGGTGGGGAGGGGGGTCTTGGTGGAAATGGTTTGGTTGATCCTTCAGCCAGGCCACACAGCCATTGACGTTGGTCCCGGGGCCCTTGGCGGCAGTGACATCCCTCCTCTGCGTGTGTGCGTGTGCGTGTGTTGCACCACAGTCGGCATATCCTCTGCAAGTCCAAGTCGGAACGAGGGCTCCCGGCCTAATCCCTCGGCTGGCCAGAGCCCGACTGGCCGTGGTGCTAGAGGACCCTGCTTGTCGACCCTGCAGGTATTTCCCCATCCCCCCCTTGGAAAAGAAAAGAAAAAGGAAAGAGAAGAAAACAAACCAAGAGGAAACTGCCTCTTTGTCCAGGAGGCGGTTGGGCATAAATACTTACTCAACCAAGACAGCTAATGTGCGTACTCATGGTCCACGTTCATAACGTCCGAGCTGGCGAGCCCAGTTTGTCTGTCTTGTCACCAGTAACACTACTTACTACGGCACAACAGTAGATCACGGCATGTTGTTGTAAGGCTTACCTCAGGTGGCCCGCCTGGGCGGGTGGGGCCTCGTGTTTGCTCGTCAGACCCGGCCTTAGCGGGACATCGGCCGCAGTCATGCTCGTCCCAGAGAGTCTCTCCCTCCCCTTCCCTGCTACTATGAGCGTGGGGTCCCCGTTCGACCTCGACCAGCTCGACTTCTGATTAGCCTGGCAGCCTGGCTAGGCAAGGGAGCAAGGCTCTTGCCGAGCCGTTCTGGTAGTCTGGCCGTGTGCCCGCTTCCCGGGCACGGGAACGTGCCACTCTGTGGTACGCTGGCAAGCCTGTGCTGACTTTGCCATGCATTCCCTTGTTCTCTCGTGTGCTGGAGAATGGACCAGGCTAGGGCTGTAAGAGGGCTCTCCTTATGTATTCTCTGCCAGGGAGGGCGCGAGGGCGAGGGAGGCATGCATGCAAGGCATGGGAGGAGCTCGAGCTCAGGTTACATGGCAGAACCACCACCGTTTGTTTTTGCTACTTCGTTTCTGCACCTGCTTTGCTCTAGAAATTACTGTGCCGTCTGCAAGCTGGCGGGCCTATTGTGCGTGCGTGCAGCTGCACTCGAGCTATGTTGCTTGCCCTGTCCGCCCTCCTCTTCCTCTTCTGGGGCCTCTTCATGCTTCCCACCCCCCTTGCCGCCATGCTTGCACCCGCAGCTTGCCATTAAACCAAACTGCGCGCCACTAAATGCAACAAATCTCTTCCTTCCAACTTCTTGGCCATCTGTCACATTCGAGAAAGCCTCCTGCGAACCCCATTCCTCATTATTTTCTTCCCCTCACCCCCCTGCGTGCCGTTCAGTCAGTCGCGCGCCGTCTCCCCAACAAAACAGAAGCCCTCCCAAGCTAGACGTCCATATACATACGCCTTGAACTCACATTGGTCACTGCTTATTGATTCTTGCTTGCTGCCCGCTACCTTATAGCATCACAGATTTATATGTGGGCAGACACACAAACGACTCCGAGGCGTACGATTCGTTCCGACACTCAGGCTTGAACCTAACTTCGGTTCTACCAGGTCTATCTACCTACGTATCTCAACGTGCGATCTCTTCTTACTTCGCATTGGTGGCCTGCTCGTCCGTGGGGGTTTCAGCAGCTTTTTCCTGTAACCACACTCACATTGGTTTCGGTGCGGTTCAACCCTCTTCCTCCACGGCTACCTACATCCTTTTGATGCTGCCGTCACACATCGCGCAAGCAGGAAGACGGCACTCTTTCAGAAGGTCTTCCTAGAGACCGTGCTGCTGCGCCCGTCTAGACTTTCACAAGTCCGGAGCTCGACGACTACCGCGAACCTGTTGCTCTCTGCGCTCGGCACGGCACGGCGGCCTCGAAGACACGGTGACCAAGGATTTTTCTTGTGCACCTTTTCCTGCATTACAGCTTCTTGCTGGTAGTGTAGCGCGAGGGGATATCTGCTCCCTGCCTGGATTCTTCAGGAGGAGGGAGAGGAGAGATTGCTGTTGTGTGAACGAACACTTCCTTCCTCAAAGGCCGCCTCGGGTCGCACCTAGAGCCATCACGGCTTGTGGTCGGGTCTGCCAAGGACCCAACCCGTCTTCACAATTACTTCTCTACAGGCCATCCTCTCCCCACCGGATCCTCCTGCCGATGAAACGGCCAATACTCCGCCCTCCCCGTCCTCCACTTCCACCCCGAAGCGGACGTACGCAGAGGCCTTCACCCCCGGTTTCCCGGAACATAATAGACACCAACTGCCCCCGTTGGCCCCGAGCTCAACGCCGGCTCAACAGCACCAGCAGCACCAGCACCAGTACCAGCACGAAGAGCACCAACAACACGAGCAGTACCAGCAACAGCAGCAGCTGCTGCCGCAACCACCGCCAGTGCCTCCGCATCCTCCGCATCCGCCAGCCTACCACAGCCATTCGATCCAGGGCTTCCTGATTGCACGGGCCCCTGGGCATAGTGATGAACGGCCAGCATATACCATTGTGGGTGGGGTGGATGCCACTAAAGCTTCCATGAAGCGACAACCCATGCGGTCAAGCATTGCCTGTCTTCGGTGTCGAAAGTCCAAGATCAAGTGTGAGAACGATGGGGGCACGTCACCTTGCGAGACATGTATAAAACAAGGAAAGGACTGCAAATACCCAGAGGCCACACCTGTGCTACCGAAGCGGGCTGAAACCTCGACCGCAAACAAACCCGAACGTGAATCCGGGTCCGACAGGAAGCGGCTGAAGAAGATCGAAGATGTCTCCCGGGCAGAAGATCAGTATGCCCCGCACGCGTATGCCGAAGACGTTCTTTCGGCTCACTATTTGACGTCGAAGTTGTGGGCCGAGGCTTTTGACCTGTACAGGCTTCACTTTTCAACCGAGTTGCCGTTTCTCCACATCCCGACCCTGAAGGAGGTCATGAACCCCAAGTTCATGATGAAGACAAAGGAGGCCCAACATGAGCTCAATCTCGTGCTGTTGGGCATCCTGGCGCTGACTGCACGTTTTCACACCGACCTGTCCAAGTATGCGGCCCACACGGCGTACGCTCTTCCCTGGTTCCAGAAATTGCGAGGCCCTCATGGTAAGAATGAAGCGTCAGTCGCGTCTGAGTTTTTCGCGGAGGCTCTACGGAAAGCACTTGGTCCCCTCGGCGTAAGCATGACCACTGCCTCGGTCGAGCGCGTTCAGGCCTTTCTCATGTTGGGTTTGTACGAGTGGAGCCAGGTGCAGCCGGATTCAGGCGGTCTCGGTGCGTGGATGTATGTTGGTTGTGCGATCCGGATGGCACAGGCCCTAGGACTCGGATTTGGGGACAGGCCTAGACCGAGGCAGCCGGCGCCGATCAAGCAGGTCAGCTCAGGCCTATATTCCTGGAGCCCTCTGAGCGTATCCGAGCTCACGATCGTGAAGGAGATCCGGCGGAGGACAATGTACAGTTGCCTGATCCTCGATCGCCTCTTGTCCTGCGGAAAGGAACGTGTCTCGACTGTCCGCACCGACGACCTTCAGATCCAGCTGCCATGCAACGAGTGGGCTTTTGACCTATCGCAAGAGGTCCGGACGGGGTTCTTGAAGGACACTGTCCTTGATGAGTGCCAGCAAAAGGCCGAGAACGAGAGCGTCCTCAGCAAGTTCGTCCGCTTGGTGGACCTCTGGGGCGAGATATCAGACTTCTCCTTCTCCGGTGGCCGACTGACTGAGGCTTATCCACCTTGGGACGAACGGACCACGTTTTACAAGCTGAGGAAGAGGCTGGACAAGTTCTATGAAGACCTGCCTCAAAGTTTTCTGCTGTCACCGTCCAACTTTCACAGGCACGAAAATCATCAGTCCGCCAGCGTTTATGTCTCGTTACACATGCTAGGCGGCATCTGTGGGGTTATGCTGCATCGGTGAGTCATCTCCTGACGTCTCATCTCGGTCCGGCGCCATGATTCGACCCAAGAAAGGCAACTGGATGTGCTAACTATGAACCCTAGCGAATACGTCCCTTTCCTGCCGCTTCGGTGTAATAGACCTACGGGCCCACTAGATGAACCAACGTTTCCACCAGCCGAATTTGAGATCCCCAGCGGCTTCTGGGAGAAGAGCGCCGAAGCGCTCTTCCAGTCTGCCAAGAGGATGATTGATATGATCGAAATCAGTGGCGAGAAGCTCCCAATGTCAGGCCTGGTCCTCTTCGGAATCTGGATCGCAGCCTTCGTTGCGCAGTATGCATGGCACTTTCCGCACATGGACCTCCAGTGCACTATGCACCCTGCAACTAATTTCGATGAGGATGGAATCCCGATAGAGATGGACATGACGAAGCTGGGGCCAACTGGTCTCTGCTATCGGACCCTTCAACGGATCTCACATTGGCTGAAGATGGCGACTGCCTACTTGACTTACTAGTAAGTGTGAAGACTCTGCACTCCGCCTCTCCTCGTCTTTTCATCGGTTGCAGTGTTAACCTGGCGATCTTGTACAGCAAGGAAATAGACAGGTTCGTTACCAGTGTCAATCACGAGTGGCGAGAGTACCAGAGATCCAAGGGTGGCGGCCCGATTCCCCTCAACGAGGGGCCAATCCACGGTGGGGGCCTTGATATGTGGAAACGGCAGAACGACAGGATCATCAACAACGGCATGATCGTCGTCGATGAGGACCTCAGATACTTTCAGGCTATGGACGGATCCCGACGGACCAGCATGAACAGCCTCCCCGGCAGCGGCAATAAGTCCTTGTTCAGGACAATCAACCGCGCCCAAGACGGCCCCGAGCAGGTGCAGACAAAATTTGACGGTGTTTCTAGTGGGAGCTCTCAAGTTCCGTCTGCTCATGCCTCGCCTGCCCACGCCTCGCCTGCGCAGAGCCAAAGCACCATAATTGACAGTGTCGACACCCCAGTGCAAAAATCGCCACGCAGTCAGAAGCTGGATATCGTGCGGAATCTAGGCGAGATCGAATCATCGCGCATAGCAGACTGCCTCGGCGATATGGGAGGCGACATCCAGGGCTTTTCGTTTGGAGAACTCCCCGACGCCGAACTGCTGCAGGAAAAGCCACCACTATTGTTGAGTCTGGGAACTCTCGTCTAGAGGCGATGCCCGGTGTCTCTTTTCATTGTCTTTTTTTCATTCTCTCTTTATGATGTATTGTCCCTGTTTTTGCCTGTCACAGCATTCGTATGGGGTAAGGATCCAGGAAGGAGTAAGGCCGGAGGAATAACGGGCTTGGATACGGTTGGTGTTCTAAGAGATAAAATAGGGTCCTGCCTTTATGATTTTATTCCTGTTCTTTCCCTTTTACGTGTTCTTTTGGCCCTTGGCGTCACACATTCTATAAAAGTGCTGCGGATGACGGTCTGGAATTTGGACAACAAGCGAGCGGAATATAATATTGCGCATGTAAGTGAGCATCTGGCAAATCGGCGGCAGAGACGTTACGAGGATTTATCAAGATGGTTTGATACGGGTTTCTGTGACGAATGAATGGCCTGCCCGGCTTGGCCTGGTTGAGGAGGCGAAGAGAGCGAGTGTGGCAGTGAGTGGAACATATCTATAGCAGGGAAGGCATGTCAAGTCATTGACTCACCCGGTATAAAAATATGCCATGCGACCCAAGAATGTTCTCTTTCCTGTACTTCTGTATTCAACTGACTGGTGGTGGTGAGGGGCGGTTCTTCATGAGAAAGAAGGGTACCTGGGCAGCGATGTACCGGTCCCCAAGTTTATTTGCATCTCCTCTGATTGAAGACGCCAAAAAAAAGAGTAAAGGTCGAATTGCCAGCCAGCCAGTCTTCTTTCTTGATTTGATTTCATACGAAAGAAGAATGTGTGATTCTTTTTTACTACCGCAACCAATCCAATGCCACTGAGTGCGGCATAAAGATAGGCTAAAAACTCCCGGCGGGGCTCGAACCCGCAACCCCCAGATTCCGCGCAAGAGCTCCACGAGTGGAAAATTCTTTACAATGCCATAGCAGGTAGAAGTCTGATGCGCTACCATTGCGCCACGGGAGCTGTTATGGATTTTGATGGTACGCTTCTCGAATCTCGTGTGGCTTATAATTGCTTCTCATTTTAGATTTCGATTTTTTCCTTTCTGGGTCTGAGCTACATCCGTTTTCTTTTGTTCAACCTCTTTGAGCAGATGAGTTTCGGATACTTACTATACTTGGAAACCTTTACCCCCCTTTTCTGTAAATGACTAAGTAAGCAATTGTATTTGTGAGTTGAAAACAATTGACAACATAGAGAGAAGTACTGCAATGGACAAGATGTATTGTGCAAATGGATGGATGAGTCACCTGACTGACTATTGATGCTTCAGCAGTGTTCCACCAAGGCGGTCCCCATTCTTTGTCCCTCCTTTGCTAGACTCAACAGCGCCTAGGGAATGACTTAGCTAGCCCTCACTAACACTGAGCTGCCTCTGGCTCTGATATTTATATATAAGACCCAGTAAGACATCATGGCAAGGATGATTGTAAGAGAAAAGCAAGTTGGCAAGTATGTATATGTATATGTACGTCAAGAGCGAGAGTATGTAGCAATCCACCACTCCACCCGGAACAAAATAGAAATGTTATGTACAAGAACAGACCTATGCTTATACCATAAAAGGATGAGAATGAAAACATGGGGGGTGAATAGGAAGGACAAGTGTGAATGTTTCCTCTTTCCTTTTTTTTGTGTGCCTTTCTTTCCCTACCACACCTCCTGTCGTTCATCCCCCTCCCTTCATGACACAAGCGTCTAGCCCAACAACAACACTCAGCCCATCTACTAGTAAGAGAACCAGACATGAAGAGGCTTGATCCCTCTCTTCAAAGATGCCTGAAAGCCCTTGAGATCACCCATGATCTTCCTCACTTCTGCCCTTCTTCCTTGGGGTTTGTTGTGTGGAAGACTACTGCGACTTTTACCGCGCTTCTTTAGACGGTGTAGGTCGAGTTGATGGCGCCGAACTTGATGTTCGAGTAGATGACCTTGGAGCTGGGGTTGGAGCTCTCGACGCTGGCGGGGACACCAGAGCTAGTGGAGCAGCTGCCGCGGACGGAGCCCGGGGTGCTCGAGCCGACGGGGTAGGTGGAGTCGAGCCAGAGCATGTCGGCATAGTAGTCGTCCCACAGAGACAGAACGAGGACCATGGGGGCGGCCAGGGCCTCGCTGATGCCGGACCAGCCACCCTTGGAGGTGAAGGAGCCCTCGCTGTCAAAGGCGGAGATCTCGGCCTCGCAGTATGCCTCGGTGAGCGAGTTGTAGGCGGTCAGGCCGGACACGGTGCCGTACGAGTTGGGGATCAGCTTGCCGTTCTGGACGTAGTAGCGACGGATCTCGGACAGCGAGCCGCCAGACTCAATGAACTGGGTCACGACGGTGAAGACCTGCGAGGTGTCGACGGTCTTGCCGGCGCCGTAGAAGCTGGTGTCTCCATTGCGGTAGCTGTTGTAGTCACAGCCGTCAGGGTCGCAGGTGCCGTCGTAGCGGTTGTCAGCGCCGCTGTAAGTGCCGCCGCAGGCATCTCCGTCGCAGATCGTCTCCGTGATGCTCTCGCAAGGGTGGGCAGTGTAGGCTGTCGAGTACGAGTTGGCCTCCCAGACGTCCTATATCCCGGCGAGCGAGCGAGCTGTTGTCAGCAATGATGGCGGAGCAGAGTTTTAACGAGGAAGGAAGAACCTCTACTACAGAAGATGTAGTAGGAAATCACTCACCATCTCGGGGCAGCAAGATCCATAGTCGCCAAGACCGGTGTTGGCGTTGTTGGTGGAGGCAACCCAACCCTCAACGTTGGCCTGAAGATTCGGATAGTCAGTAAGACGCGCTCCTTGCTAAAAAAAAAACAGTGGTTTCTATCGTCCTAACGAACCTCGCCGCCGATGAACTTCAGGTCACGAGGGCACTGGCTGTCGCAATAGCCAGTTCCATAAGCTGCCCCGGCCTTGTTGCCAGAGTACTCAGAGAGACCGCCATCCGCAGGCATGGAGACGAAGTACAGAGCACCGTTCAGACCGCACTATTAGGATTTCCTCGTCAGTACAGATAAACATAATTGTCAAGATCATTGGGCTCCCTGTCTCTCTCTCATCTGATGAACCCAAAGAAAAATAAAAATAAAAATCAAAGAACATACCGGCAGCTGAGAGACATCCACATCAAAGGAGAACTCCTTGCCCAGAAGAGTGAACATCTCGTACTCAGTGCTAGACGCCATCAGGTACAGGCGCGAGCCGACATTCTCGCCATTGCTGTTGTCCGTAACAAAGTCCAGAGTGAGCGCGTCGCCGCTCGTGGTGACACCGTATGTCGACGAGTAGTCGGCACCGTCGAGACAGCAGTCCTCAGCGCAGGTCGCGTCGGTGTCGCAGATGGAGGTGTCCCAGGTGTTGCCGGTGTAGCAGTTGGTGGAGCTGTTGACGTCGTGGACCCATCGCCAGTTGGAGTCGATGACGATAGAGCCCGTGGTGGTGGTGCAGCTTCCGGCAGCCGTGCAGGTCGACCACTCCAGCGTGGGCTTGGTCTCTGTCGTCAAGGTACAGGCTTGCTGTGCCTTGGCCGCAGCCACGAGGGCGCTGATGGCAGCAAGCTTGCTGTACATCTTGCCTCTGTCTTGTTGATACGATTGAGAACAAGGGAGTGAACCAAAGACCAGGAAGTGAAAGAAGAAAATGCCGAAGCCAGAAGGAGTTGTCGTTGGTGGCGATAGATCAGCCTAGGATCGCTGATGGAAAGAGGGCAGTGTACTCTTTATATATATACATGATATATATTCTTCGGAAAGCGGCGTACCGGCCTTTGCCTCCCTCTTAAAAATCCAGAGGGCCTCGGGATGTTCTGACGGAGGAACCTCCCGAGCCAACAGCAGAGTATAGATTGACTCTCTACTCGTGGGAACACGGCCCAGCGAAGCGGACCATTCGAGCCGTGAGGGATGCAGAGCGCTTCCACATCCTGGCAGTGGTGATCTTCCCCCTAGGCGCCCAAGTCAGGCCGCACAAGGTGATGAGCACAAGCGGGTGGCGGCCCGTCTAGACTAGACTTCCATTCAGGCAGACGGAGGAGACAAAATGGTAATTCGCGACGTCCCCTCTCGAGCGCCTTCCTCCGCCTTGGGACGACTGGAGAAACATCGGCCGTGGATCACACCATGATCCATGGAACTGACGGCTGTCGGTGGCCAGCATTGTCTTGGATGTGGGCCATCAAGGGTGGAATGCGGCCAACGTAAGATCTGAGCAGTACCGGCTGGCCATCCCGAGGAAGCCTGGTTTCCCCAGCATCCTAAAGGTGCCCAGGGGCTGCCATCATCTCGAACCACATTGCACACCATGCGCGGAGGGGGGACATGAACCGAGAACTGCCTAGTCACGATCCTTGGCGTGGTACAGGAGGGAAGGCCAATCGATCAAGCTGCCGTCGACGTCGTCTTTGATGGGAGCCGCATAATCATCAACCTGCTGCACGCCGCAAAGCAGGAGGAGTGCCGTGAAGGGCTTGCATCATGTGGCTAGCATGGTTGCACTGAAAAAGCTGACCTAGTCAGCGGTACGTAAATGGAGTTGCGCTGTCTGAGGTAGACATACCGTCTCCCCATTTGCGATTGGAGGGTTTTCCCAAGGCAAGGCCAGAAACAGCAATGCGGAGGTCTGCTTACCGAAAGTGACATAATGTCGCGCCTCACGAGACACTCTTAGCCCAAAAGTGAAGGTGAAAGACCATCAAAAGAAGCGATGCGCAGGTCCTTCAATTGACTTTGGAGACGCTCCGAGCTGCCATTCTCGGTCCAAGCAGGAGCTGGTCCATCCTGGTGTATGGGAGCGATGGCAGGAAAAAAAGTGAAAGTATTAGGTAGATTGCGGAGTGGCGGCAAAGTTTACTTGGGGGAATGGAGGGTGCCCTTGGACTCTCCTGCTGCAGGTCGTGGAGATGAGTGCATGCGTGGCCCATCCAGGTCAAGCGAGATGTGGCCCCTCGTCATGGATTGCCACAGTAGATGTGTATTAATTGCTAGATTCGGAATTTGATGCTATCGTGTTCATTGTTCATTTCTCTGAAGAACCTGGAGTTCCTCGCGAGAATTATCACCTCCGAAACTGTGTTTTATTCAAGAGTTTCTTCCATTTACCAAATTCCTCAGATCATCTAACCCCGGTTATTGATGGACGTCAGCCGTCTCGGCTGGTCCCGTCTGATGCAGTATATATTAACAGGCCGAGTTGTGTACTGAAAACCGGGCTCTTGGGGCCCTGAAGTGCCTGGGCTCCAGGTTCAGTTCATTTATATAGATTGCGCTCTCGCACGCCAAGATGTCAATAACCCAGAGTCGATCGTTGGTTGCATGTGTCAAAGACGATCTTTCATTTAGTCCACGTGGTGTACCAAGATGCGAGTCTCGATCTGCTGAAACGCCTCAAGACCTCCATGTTTCGACGCAGACTGCAAACGTGAAACATATAGGCATGATATACGCAAGGAAGGGGATTTTGATCCACTGTAGTCGAGCATATACATATATAAACTTACACCTGGCCCAATTTTGTCGCTGCTTGCTCGAGTGCTACCGGTCATCTGTGAGGATTCGCGCAGTCGGTGCAACAAATGAGCCAGAAGCTCCTCATGCCGAGGCCTACAGTGGCTGTGCCTTCTCTCGATCATCAACTTTCGTCCGAGGTCGCTGGCTGTGCAGGTTCTGGGTCGGACATGCTTGGACAGTATTAGTTATCATGACGACGTCGTGCATCATTGTACGAGGACTTGTCTTTCGCTGACTCAGTTGTCATGCGGGCTCAACCTCCATGAAAGCTTGGTATCGATCACTGGTTTCAGCTGGACAATCTTTTGGATATGACTTCTCTGCGTGGTAGCGCTTGTTGGAACATTTCGACCAGGTCTTTGCCCCCTCAGAGTCCTAAAGTGAACCTTGCAAAAATTAGTCAAGTAAATTCTGACATGGGCTAGATATGGACCTCTTCTGGAGGTAGATGGCGTTTAGGCTGGGTTGCACTAGGAACCAAGAGCCCTTTGGGCAGGGCGAGACTGGCGTGTAGAGAGCCTGTGAGGCCCAATGATGGCAAGCGGACAGCAGAGGGCCTGGAAAGAGCATCTCCCTTGTCAGACAACAAGGTCGCAGCCCGAACGCTGGCAACTTGCCAGCTACAACGCAGGCTTGAGATTCCGAGAAGCATCTATACTAGCTGAGGATGGAGCCTCAGGCACGTCACGGCAGAGTGCTCCTTTGGGACAAGACCTGCCGTAGCCAACGACACGATGACGCTTCGCCTCAGTTTTCGTGATAAGCCGATGCGGTTCCTTTGCCGAAAAGGACCCGTCGCAGATTCGTTAGGAAGGCTGATGTAGGCCACCACTTTGGCAGGTAGAAACGGAGTCGGAGATGGCCAACGCGATGAAGCCCAAGCCGAGCACTCGACACCGCCCCTACAATGCCTATGAGTTGAACTAGCTTCTAGGACTCCTCTTGAGCGATGCCACACGGGGCCGCTCACCCGGCAGCCAGAAAGACTCATGCCAACGAGGTCATCACCATAAGAACCGGCGGCCCGAGTATGGGCACGAGGCAGATGAAGCCCCTGGTGGTTTAGCACCGTCACAACGGCTGCAGCCGTAGTCACCATGACGAACTGAGAAGGCAAGCGACCCGTGCTGCTAATCAACGGGTGTGAGAGGGTGTGACGGAAGTGGCTGCCGCCTGCGCATGTTGTCGTGCTGCAAGGGCCAGGGCAGCCGGGTCTGGGTGATGTATGGGAGAGTGAGGCTGCATGCATGTTGCTTTAGATCTGAGAAGCTATTTCGGATCGACGTCAGCGTTTGACTCTTACAGAAGAGAGGTCGGTAAGGAATCGAGGCCCGGTAGGCGTGTCCAGAAACCCGACGTCCACAGGAACACAAGCTGGGACAAGGTCGAGCGTAGCAGTCAGCCATGATGTTTCCACCTGATCTGCACGCTTCATCCATGTGAGCGCGGAACTGGAGCGGTGCGAGCACCCCCACCCTTCCTCCTTCTCCCGTTTCCTCCCCACGTCTTTTCGTCGTTGCAGGACGTGAAGCGTCTGCACCGACACGGTCACTGGTTTAGCCGGACCTCGCGACCCCCACGGGAAGCATGTATGCCACGGCCTTGACCAAGTACGTATCCATGAGATGCAAGCTGCAGGAGCTTGCAGCTGTTCGCCTGGCAGGCGCGTAAAAGCGTGTGTGGGTCGAGAAGTGTTGCTGCCGGAATAGCAACCCGTCGCTGCCGACGATGCACGACGACGCATCGCTCAAGAAAAGCCCACATTCGCAGGTCATAGGGCAAGAGAGTAAACACGTTTCCGTCGCTGGATCCACTCCAGCTTCTGTGAAAGAGAAACACTCACACCGGTGGAGTGCGGGTGACTTTTTTTGGTGGAGAACCTGGGGGGGAGGGGCGGCAACAGGCACGAGGAAGTTGTCGGATCAAAGGAAGGAAGATTTGGACTAGTCCACAGCTTCTGTTCGGAGGCAGCTTCCCCTTATACTCTCAGTTGGTTCTAGCGTCTTGGGGGTCAATCCCTGGACCGGCACATATCCGCTGTCACTGCTACCACTAATTCATTATAGGCTTCAGTGAGGGCAGTAGCTAAAACTTGGGGCTCCTCCTTCCTCTTACTCACCAGATCCTTCTCGTGCCTTTCCCTCATCTCGTTAATTCTTGTCGTTTAAGGGAACTTCACGTTCAGATCAAAATCATCACATTAATCCCATGGCGACTCTCCAGTCCTTCAGTGTTTTCATTCCATCTTCAATGTATTTTACTCCCATTGCTGACCAGAGATTCATCTGGAAAGCTTCTTCCATATTTACTTCTATTTCTATTTATAGACTGTGGTAACTTCTAAACAGCCCATTTGGCTTCATATTCACGTCTTCGAAGGTGACCAAGATGAAGGGAGGGAGGAAAATGATTCCAAACCATTCAGTAATCATACTCATAGCAAAGGTACCCTCCCTGCATGTTCATGACCTCCTCAACCTTGATATCTGGTAGGATACCGAAGGTGGTGAGGACATAGTCAAGAGTCGTGTTCAGGTACGCGGAAGCCGGCAGGGTGATGTCATGCTCCTCAAAGTAGGTGTAGTTATAGGAATTTCCGGATATGTCGAACAGGCGCGAGGATGCATTGGCCGTCTGCCACTTCCACCACACGCGGTCAATGTAGTTGTGGTGCATGTAGAACACTGGGTCACCAGAAGAGGAGTATATATCCGACATCTAGTACATTCTGGTCAATTATTTGTCCATCTCATTTCAAACCTCCAATCTGCCTACCCAAAGGCTGAGAGGGAGAAAGGGGTGGGCAGGACGGTATGAGAAAGGGGGAACTTACAATGCCTCCACTGGAGTTGTGCCCAGCAACATGTGGGCTCGTGTTGAAGTCCACCATGCAGTTGAAGAAGGAGAAGTAGTCATTGTGAACCCTGCAGGTATCCAGCTTCTCCGTGCCCATCCACTCAATGTAGTCGGACGTCCAAATGCGGTCGAGGCAGTATGTGGTATCCGTCAGCCCGGGTCCGATATGTATGGTGGTGTTGGCAAAAGCACCGTCGATCAGACAGGAATCCGCACCGGTGCCATTGCCGCCAAAGGAGTCGGCAGACCACATCTCGGAGCGGAACAGATCCCCTGCGTTGGCGTCGAGCTCCTCGTCCCACCAGCTCATGGGGCCTGTGTAGTTGCACTCGGTGCGCAGGAGGGTCTCGTGCGTGTGCATGTAGTACCGGTGCCAGGGGAGGAATTGTCCCTGTGTAAATATGTTGAATAAGTATGCTGGGTGAACGAGGAGACTCTTTTCGCGTGTCAGGTTTGTGGTGGACAAAGTAAGCTCCCAAACTTACAACATTGTGAATGATATCCTCAACATAGACACCATACGCGGTCATGTTCTGCAAGGTGCGGTGAACGGCCTGCATGTCACTCCAGCGGCTGGTGACGGCATCGAGGGTAGTCTGGGCCGGGAGGTTGAAGAGACACTTCTCAGCAGTGAGGTAGGCCGTCTTCTCGGACGGTGTCAGGTTACGCCATTCCTTGCGGACGCGGATATTGTCTGCCGTGCAGGTTCCGTTGAAGTAGAATGTTGTTTCGGTAGAGTTGGTCTGGGCAGAAAGCTGTGGGTCTGTTTGGGCGAGTCTTGGGACGGTGACTGCCTGGACGGAGCCTGCGGCAAGCAGGAGGTTCGTGATAAGAGAATGCATTGTGGACATAACAAGAAGCCTTGAATTATATGATAATGAACGAGTGGCAGCACAAGTACATGAGCCGACGCTTGTGACAAAAAGAGTCAAGTTTCTCTGCTTGATGATTCTGACACTGTTACACTTAGTACTGAGCCGTCTTGGCACGAGGAGGATTCATCTTTTATACGTATCGTCCTCCTCTTTTCCTGTTGGGGTCCAGATGGCATTGCTCATCTCCTGCCTGGTGCCCGACGATGGTAGCATTGTGACAAGATGTCTCTCATCCATCCTATCAAAGTGTGATCCGAGATTTAAAATCGTCTGGGATCAGCTGCATGCGGGCCACTCCGAAGCCCACTTCTGGCCCTGGTATTAGCCAGATGCCTCGATGTGGTAGGTTTTTTTTTTTTTTTTTTTTTTAATAGAAAAGAAATCGCGAGGTTCCAGAAGTCAAAAGAAGAAAACAAGCTCCACCTACTTGGATCAGGTATTGGGTAAGTACGTGGCCCAACGAGAAGGGGAAAAGCCAAAGCCGCACAGCTGCTGAATTTTTCTTCTTATTCTTCTATAATTATCTCTTGCTTCATGACGACAAGGCCATGGGAGGAAGGTTGCAGAGCCTTACACACTCCTCCTCGAGGACCCACACACAGTCGTGTAGCTCGGCGCAGTGGGTATTTTTCGGAGCGGCGAAGTCGTCAACGCTCAACGGAGGCGCGCGCGCCTCAGGGGTTCCAAAGGCCCATATCCGGTACTCCCGGATAGCTAGCCACGCACCTTATCTTCGATTACAATGTTGTACTGAGACATGAGGCATTGACTGCATCTTGTAGGCTGTGTCCCTCTTCACGGACCGGAAATAGAATGGGATAAAGCCGAATGAGACAGAAGATCCGGGATCTCATCCGTAGATGATCCTCGCGTCCACGGGTGTTCCGATATCTCAAGGATGCTCTCAGAATGAGAGAGTTGACGCTATGCACATGGAATGATTCATCTTACGAGTATGGCAGTAATCAAGCATTGGACTTGATCCGAGAGTGTGAGACTATCGGTTGTACTGGGCGTCTCTGGTAAACGTATATGCATACACTATGCATAGTACCCAAATTACATAATGTCTCCCTTCAACTACCGTAGTCTGATATATTCGGTTGGGAACCCAGGTTCCGTTACTCCGTACCATGATGCATTACTGTAGGAGGGGAGCTCTGGAGCTTTCCCATGCTGTCGAGGTGGCATCGCTCCAACATTGTTATCGAAGATACCTGACCCACCCACTCCTTTTGTACGTCAATGAAGCTCAAAAAAGGCAGCATCTCCGTTCCAGGGGAAAAATTGACCGAGTGGTTCGAATGCGTGTCCCTGTATGACATCGGCAGTGACTGGATCTGTATGGGTCCATCCCGAGCATGGCGGGACCTGGGATTCATGCAAATATTATCGCAAAGACACACTTTTATAAAGTAGCATCAATAAAGTAGCATCAATGATATCCAGCCCAGAGAGTTCTCCCACATTCCGGTAGCGACTGTATAAGAACTCTGACCGGTCTGATAGGGGATTCCGTCCTCCTTCCTAAAACCCATCCTTTGATTGAAAATCCTCCGAGGGCCCACCAAAAAGTACGAAGCACCCGACGAACAAACCCACTACGTGGATCCACTCGATCGGATAATGGGCGCTTACTTACTTTTTGCTTTGTTCCTCCTCCTTTTCTGCTTTGTTCCCCCCCCCCTCCCCCTTCTCTTGTCGTTTCTTTCTTTACAGTGGCATCCCTGAAGATCCGCCTTTACTGCACCGAAATCCCCACGGGTAATTCACATGCCATTCTCTCTGACATTTCATGTCTCTACAGACGGGATATACCAGAGGCGTTCACGAAACAACGATCGTGTTGATGTACCCTCCAGCCGTAGATGTTTTTCAGGTGTATGTGGTACCTCTAGTATTACCAGGAAACGAATGCAGGCGCCTCGCTGATATGTCGGTGTGTCTGAGAACGATCCAATTGCGGAGTCTGAATTGAGCCACCCTTGAACGAAGAGAATTTCCAGACGCGTATGTCCGGGCATTTCTGCAAGCTGAGTGGAATCGGTAATATTATTGTGTGCCATTAGTGAATATGGCATCAGTATCTTCTATCAAGAAGCCCTGCAGCCGTATGTACAACTCTCGCCTCGGAGTTTACATATAGGGTTGCAGATAGGGACTTTGTGTTGAATAGATACGGCCCAGTCTCGAACAACGCCATGACAGGAAGTTGATCGGCAAGAGTCCGCCTTCGTCATGGCTGACTATTACTTGCTAATTAAACCACAGCTACAGCTTGTTTTTCTGGCAGCCCCAGCCTATTATTTCGATTTCTTCCCTGGACCACTCTTGTCCCATTATATTTCTGTTACTCCCCTCATAGAATGCAACCATCGAAAGGAACCATGATCATGATCTCACCGTGCTCTGTTCTCACATTATTGTGTGTGAGTTTCTATGATGATGATAATAATAGATTGACTCATTTTTTCTTTTAGAGCAGAATCACTCGAAGCAGAATGGCCATGTCCTATCACTCAGGGCTCAAACTTGATCTTATGTGCCAAAAGAGTCATCAACAGGGTTACCGGAGGCCGAACGTTGAGTCTACTTTATCATAATATCTTGCTAACCATGTCAAAGGGCACAAGCAATATTGTCTGCTCAGTCACAGCGCACAACAGCACGTTTTAACTTCTACCCCCCCCCCCAGAGGCCTTAAAAAAGAGAATTAAGAAGAGGAAAAAACCCAAAACCACTATCAAAAACTGTCGAATTGATGGTGTAAGCCAGATTCATTCTGATGACAAGGCGTCTTCTACGTCCTTGCTAAACCTACGGGAGCTTAAAGCATAAATTGTGCGAGTCCGGCCGTCCACGTAGCTACATATGCCGTAGCCAATCCCGCTCAGCTGGGAGTGATAACTCCTTTTAGCTGTCGCATATAATTTGTGCGTCAGTGAGTACTGCCCTCCACTATCGCCAAGCACCCTATGCCTGGATAGCCTCACCTAGCCAGCTGTTTCCCCCTCCCCCTCCACTTCCTCTCTCCTTCCCCTCTTTTAGCAGTGCATCAATTCAGTCATTTCTAGATATTTCCCATTGCCATTCGTAACCAGGATGCTTCCTATACCCCCAAAGGCTAGAAAGATCCAGGCGCTATCTCACAGATGCCTCTCTACGAACAGCTGCAGACGGCCCCGGGGGATACGGGCAACAATCGACAAGAGTGCCTATAACATACACAACCAAAAGTTGCTGATTCATTATGGTTACAATAGCCATATTGAACCATTCGATCAAAGTTCTGCATCATTAGCGCAGGGCTTGCAGTCGTGTTCAGCATGGATTTCTGATGTCGTTGTCTCTCTGTTTAATTAACAGGTGAAGGACCGGGCCGGTCCGAGGGTCGACTTGAGACGCGACTCTTATCTGTTTTGTTTTTGTCCTGGGAAAATGGAGGAAGAGAAACGACTGAAACCGTCATGACTGTATCTGCCATATTAATTACCTGCCTGTCATATGCTTTTCGTAGGGAAACAAGCAATGCGTTTCGCAGCATCACCAGCAGCTCGAAACTTGCGACCGAAGGCGACTAAATTCATTGCAGTCATTCCCCGATTTGCAAGCAAGTATTCTACGAATGTTATCGGTTATCCAAGCTCACTCTTCTGATGGTGATTATAATTTTCCATGTCCCTGAGAATAGAAAAAACAAAAACTCACAGTCCAACTCCTCTACTTTCCTTCAATGGCCTTTGCCATTCGTCTGCCAGATGACCCCCTGCAAGTTACTCGCAGCCAAAATAGGCAACTCAAAGCCAGCGGAGCCGCAGACGGCAAAAGTGGAGCTGATGCCGATCCGACAACCCAATCTCAACGTCTTCTTTACTCTAACCCTATAGCTTGTAGTATCTCGGCCAGTGAGTCACTTGAACCTCACTATCGCGGGGCACACTTTATCTAGATAGACCTCACTTAGTTGGCTGTTTTCCCCTCGACTTTATCTTCTTTTCGCTTCTGTCTGGAGCGCATCAATACACTCGTTTCCACAGTGTCGACCACGCTGCGTTTGCCTCTCGCCCTTTCCAAGCACACGGTAGCACTCACGCAGACCCTGTGGGACCTCGAAGAAATCGTTTGGAACCTAAAGGGAAGAGAAAGGAAGAAGAAAATGAGGTATCAGGGATTGCAGACCTCCGTTCTGGGCTGTTTAGCCGTCCTTATCTCGAGTTGCCATGCCTCGGCAGATGTCTCCAAGAGCCCGCAGGTTCAGAGACTGCCCCCCTTGCGAGAGCAGGAGCAAATTGTCAATTCCTGGACAGAGGAGCGAAAACTTCTTGTTCCGGGCATTTTGAGCAAGTATGACGTCGACGCATGGCTTGTCCGTCTCTACCCCTCCACCATCTCCCAGTGCTTCAGGTCTCTCCAGCTTCTACTGGAATCTGTGCAGCGGCTGAACTCTCGGTCTTTCTTTGATATCGCTAACGATACGGTTCGCCTAATTACAGATGAGCCAGCGTGAGTATGCCGAAGACACCGTCTTCTGGGCTCTCAAAGACTTTACACAGTTCTCAGCCCGTCGCCGCACCATGCATCTCTTCCTGGCCAACGCCACCGGGGGCAAGCCCTCAGCATACTCGTGGATCGACAACACGCCCCTCGTGTGGTCCGAGCTGCGGTCCATCCTCGAGGAGCAGCAGCCCCGCAGCATCGCCTTGAACACACATTCCGAGATCGCCTTCTCGGGCGGTCTGCACGCCGGCGAGAGAGACGCCATCGCTGCTGCTCTTGGTGAGGAGTGGAGCGACAAGTTCGTCCTGGAGCCCATGATTGCCGTCGAGCTGATCGCAACCATGGTTGACCGGCGCCTGGACTGGTACCACAGACTTATGGAAACAGCCTGGGCGATCATCGAGGAGGCTTTCAGCAGCAGGGTCATCCAGCCCGGAGTGACTACTGCCCAGGATGTCGAATGGTGGATGAGAGAGAAGATCCAGGCGCTCAACTACACGACGTGGTTCCAGCCTGACGTGTCCATCCTGTCGGAGAATGACTGCAGCATGTGTCTTTCATCGTCAGAGGAGGAGCCTAGGGACCCGGCACACTTGATTCGTTTTGGCGATATTATCCACTGCGACTTTGGCGTGACGGCTTTGGGTCTGAATACGGATACCCAGCACCTCGGATACGTGTTGCCACCGGGAGATACCGAGGCTGATATACCTACAAGCATGCTGGAGGGCTTGAGCAAGGCCAACAGGTTGCAGGACATGACCCGTGAGCACATGAAGATCGGCATGAGCGGCAACGACATCCTGCACAACATTCGCGCCCAGATGGAAGAAGAGGGCATCGAGGGCAAGATCTACTGCCATGCAACAGGCGAGTTTGGTCACAGTGCGGGGACAGTGATTGGTGAGTCCCAATTCCGAACCCCCTCCTTCATTCAGGACCTGTGATTATTAACATTCTCCTTGCAGGAATGTCAAATCTCCAAGACGAGGTTCCTTTCCTGGGGGATTTGCCCTTGCTCAAGAACACATACTATAGTGTCGAGCTGTATGCTGAGCACTACGTGCCAGAGAAGAACATGACCATCGTATTCCCTCTGGAGGAAGATGTGTACTGGAGTGAGGAGACGCAATCCTGGGAGTGGGTCTATGGTCGGCAGTCCACCTATCATTTTGTGCACCCTGTTAGCGACCATTTTCTGGCGCACGACCAGCTTGTATTGGAACTATAGTGCACATGCAGGCAAAGGCAATGGAAACAATTGGACGTTACATATCAGTATGTTAGTCTGATTATATCAACTATGACTGCCTCTTTTAAGTGAGGGGAAAGTATATATCTTCTCACATTCTGGACTCTTCAAAGATTAAGATTGAATCCTCATGCTTGAATATGATGCAAAATTCTTCGAGCTCAAATGCAATACAATTTATTTCTCCCTTGAGAATTAACACCATAAAAGATACTGTATTAAATGTCCAAGATTCATCCAGGTTTACTACACCCTCTTGCATTCCTATCTTGGAATTGCGCCTCAAAACATATCACTCGTATGACCCCATGACCCGTGCCTTACAGCACCCAAAATATACTCCAAGACGAAAGGCTTAAATAGTAATGTCATGATATTGCTCCGGGATTCTCATGATCCATTCTATGACTACAGTTTCCGCTCACACAGAAGCCAGCACTCTTGAGATCTCCCTCATCACGAAACCGCAAGCGTTGCATTCAACCTCAAATCCCTACTCGAGGCCCCAACGCTCACAACGAAACTGCCACTCGGGACAATCCAGTTCTGACTAGCCACGTCCCAGTAGCTCAGGTCCTTCCTGCGCAGGTTGAAGGTGGCCGTCCCTTGTGCCCCGGCCGCGAGCGAAAGCTTGTCGAAGCCGCGGAGCTGCCTGGGGGGTGAGGCTGGGGCACTGGTGGGCAGGCTGATGTACAGCTGGGCGGCCTCGGCACCGGCGACGGAGCCGTTGTTGGTGATGGTTGCTGTGACTGTGGCGACGGTCTCGAAGAGGTCTGTTCGTCCGCCTGGGGCTGTGGCGCCTGTTGCAGGACCCGAGGCGGCGGTGGAGGTTACAGAGATGTCTGCATAGGTGAAGCTTGTGTATGCTTTATTTGTTTGCGACGAAGCAAGGTGAGCAGGTCATTTGCTTGTTAGCAAGTTTGTTTGTCAACTCATCCAGCGACTTTTAGGGAGAGAACCTACACAGTCCAAAGCCGTATTCATATCGTGGGCTGATGTTACTCTCATCGAAATGCCGATAGTCGATGTACAGACCCTCTGTAAAGTCATCATCCTCACCGGTCACGATGCTCGAGGGGTAATCAGAGGTAGCCTTGGCGATGGTGAAGGGAAGCTTCCCAGACGGGGTCGTGTCGCCGTACAGAATGTCCACCAGGGCATTCCCGCTCTCCTGCGAGCCCAGCCCAGCCCAGACAGCCGCTTTCACACCAGGCAGGGCCAGGATGGTCTCCAGGATGACAGGGCCGACGCTCTGCACCACAACGACAGTGTTGTTGTTGGCCGCCGCCACAGCCTGGACGAGCTGGTTGCCGCTGTGCCAAGGGTCGAGGTTGTTCCTATCACCAACGTTGCCCTCCACGGTGATGTATTCCTCTCCAGAGTCAGATGTGATGACGACAATCGCCACGTCGGCGCCGGACACTGTGCTCGACACACTGCCTGTATCGTCGGTGCTGCTGAGTGTCAAAGTCGTCCCGTCTGCGGAAGTCCTGTTCTTGAGGGCATCATAAGGGGCAATCAGATAGGGATACTGGGCTGTTCCGCTGCCCCAGCCCATGCCCAGAGTCCCGGTATCACAGCCTCGGTCCGTGCAGGCATTGGCGCCGGCTGGATTCACAATGGCCGCAGAGCCGACGAGGGCAATCTTCTTGGGAGACTGTAGAGGAAGCACAGAGCCTGTATTCTGCAGCAGGACGATGCCGTCCCTAGCGATGGCTCGGACATTGTTGGCATGGGTCGACTGCACGTTGGCCTGCAGGTTAATAGAAGGATACGTGCCCCCGTCCTGGCCGACAAGGTACCACGCGGCCAGAATCCTGGTGACCATGTCATCCACTCGGCTCTCCGGTACCTGGCCGCTCTGCACGGCGCTCAGGAGCTGTGGTCCCCAGAGGATCGTGCCGCCGCTGTAGTCGCTGCCGGGCATAGTCATGTCCAGGCCATTCACAGCCGACGCAACAGTCGTGTGCTGGGCGTCCCAGTCACTCATCACGTACCCCAGAAACCCAAGCTCGTCCTTGAGCAGCGTGTTCAAGGTGCCGTCATTCTCGCAGGCCCACGTCTCGTTGATCTTATTGTACGAGCACATGACGCTGGCCACGCCGGCGTGCACGGCGTCCGCAAAGGGCCACAGGTACAGCTCGTGCATGGCCCGGTCGTTCAGGTTGCTCGACAGGGTCTCGCGGTTCTTCTCCTGCTCGTTGAGGATGTAGTGCTTTGCCGTCGCCTGCACGCCGCTGCCCTGCATCCCCGTGATGGTCTGCTCCATGGCGATGCCCGTCAGGTAGGGGTCCGGTCCAAACCCTTCCCAGATCCTCCCACCCTGTGCATTCTTGCCCAGCGGGCCGGCCACGGGCCCCAAGAGGACGTGCACGCCGCAGCCCTTTGCCTCGGCGCCTAGGTATTGGCCCCTCTGGAGGAGCAAGTCGACATCCCAGGTGGCGGCTGCTTGGATCCCGGGCGTGAAGGCGGTGACGCTTGTTGCATATCGAACACCGAGTGGCGAGTCCTGGAGACAGAGTTCTGGGTAGCCGATGGAGGAGACGGCGGCCGTGTTGCCTACACAGGGGCCGTCGTTCCAACCTATGCCCGTCACTATGTTGATCTTGTCCTGGAGGGACAGCAGGGCGAGTGACGCATTTGCTTTGGTGTATGCGGCTGACCAGTCAAAAGTTTGGGCGTGGATAGGAAGTATGAATATTGAGAGAGACCCCAAGGCCAAGGTGAGTCGAGGAGGAACCATGGTGAGCAAAGTGCTGGTCGAATATACTGGTAAATCACTGCAAATCGCCAATGGTGTTGGATCCCTAACGAGACCTACACCTCAGAGCCAGCAGCACAAGTAAGAAGGCATCGTCTTTCCTTATACTTAATCCGACCAGCGTCATCATTCACACGACGCCACCCAGACGCCGCCAAGACAATCTACTTTGCTATTTGCGAACCGCTTGAATGGTAATAATGAGTTATTCACCCGGAATTCGAACCCTGGTATGGACCTAGGCATCCTGGCACCGTTCTCTCTCAATGGAACGTCACCCAGTGTCAAAACGGGATTAATCTCTTTTCCAATCTGCCTCACCAAAGATCTGGTCACGTTCGCCCTGTCAGCAGCTGCAATGGTAAGTTGGGTCGGTACGGATGGCCCCATTTGGTCTAGGTGAGGAGGTTGATTGACCGCACCAAACTTTTTAGTCTTCGTTGCTTTTTTTTTCTTTCTTCTCTTCATTCTTGATTCTTGGTTTTCATGCTGCGGTCTGGTAGTTCACTGGGCACTCGTGGGAGCGCGATGGCGGCCCGCACAGCCACTTGGAGATTCAGCCAATATCGTTTGCAGGAGGGCAGCAGGGCAAAGGCAAATCATTGCCACGAGAACAGCTTGCGTGTGATCATTAGGCGGAGGAAGTGGCGTCTTGATGGGTAGTCGACGTTGCATCGACTCGTACCGGTGGTCGAATGCACATAGAGAGCTACACTATTAATTGAAAGTAGGATTCTGTCCTACGTGAGAAGTCCGATGGCATTGCAGAATATCTTGATTTCTTTTGAGAACGATTTAATTGCGTCTTTGTGGCTTTTGAGCCCTGGAGGTTCTCGCAAGTTGAAGGGCTCTTCTCGTAGTCAAACATCCAACGAGGAGAAGAAAGGAGGAAAGAAAAACAAGCAAGCTGATGACTCACGTTGTACGGATGGGATTATTGCTTTTCTTTTGTCGTGTACGCAATTACCATTCAATTACGTCTTTATTGTATGAATTGAACATTGATAAGAAGTGTTCGAGTTTCGAGACGATTAAAAAACAAGATAACATCAGAGCTAATTATGTCCATTGAATTTAGTCTTGGCAATTGTATGCTAGTGTCAAATTGGAACGTATTGACTAATAATTCTTGAGCGCTGTAGCTACTAAGTGATTGGCATAATGATCAATTACCTGTTTATCAATGGCTTACCGGGCAAAGACGATTAGCATGGCGGTGTCGAAGCCTCACGATCCAGAATTCATTTCTTAAATCAAGGCTAATTGCCCGTGGGCAATCTCCCCAAGGCTTGACTCACCTCACCCACAAACATTGACCCGCAAAGGCGCACTACGCACGGCGCCCTTTGTGGTTACGTTCTAGAGCAGGACTTTGTCACTTATCTCGACAAATGGTGGAGAAGCCCCTCCGGGATACGGTGCAATCGGTGCTGCTGCCCCTCATGGGATCACCGCTACTGGAAGTTGTGACTCTCCCGATCCCGACCCGTTTGCGACGGCATCGGCGATTCTGAAGACTCATTTCAATGGGCTCCCTTTTTCTTCTCCTTCATAAAATTAGGTATCCCGCAAGGCAATTAAGACAAACTCGAGACTGAGCTGTCAATGTCGCATCTTGTTCAGAGATTGGCTGCATTCGGGTTAAGCTAGCCAAGCCAATTTGACGGTGAACGATACTGCAGAGTTTCGACCAACCACAAGCCAACAAGATGGGTGCTCTCGAGCTCAACGACGAGACTCAGAAACTAGACTCGAATGATATCAGCCAGTTGAGCCTAGACGAGCTGCCATTGGCCTTTGGCAAGAATCTGCGGAAGTTGTTCCTGCTGGACGATGACTACCACAATCTCAACCATGGTAAATTGATCGCTCCAAAAGAAATCATCATCATCGTCATCACTCGTCTCTCCTTCTTCACTGCCCACTAACCAATCAAACTCTCTCCCTCCCAAGGCTCCTTCGGCACTCATCCCATCGCCATCCAACAGCGCCGCCAGCACTACTTGACCCTCTACGAGCGCACCCCGGACCCATTCATCCGCTACACCTACCCCGGCCTCCTCGACGAGAGCCGCAGCGCCATCGCCAAGCTCCTCAACGCCCCTTCCGTCGACGAGGTGGTCTTTGTGCCCAATGCCACCCACGGGGTCAACACCGTCCTGCGCGCCATGGCCGAGTTCTGGACAGACGATGGGCAGGACGAGATCCTCTCCTTCAGCACCATCTACGGCGGCTGCGGCAAGACGGTCGACTACGTCGCGGACTCGACAAGGGGCCTCGTCCACGGCCGTGCCGTCCCGCTGACCTATCCCATCTCGGACGCCGAGATCGTGGCCCGCTTCCGCGCCGCCGTGGAGGCTTCCCGAGCAGCAGGCCGCCGCCCTCGCATCGCCATCATCGACGCCGTCTCCTCGCTCCCCGGCGTGCCGTTCCCTTACGCGTCCGTGGTGTCCGTCTGCCGCGAGCAGGGCATCCTCAGCCTCGTCGACGCCGCGCAGGGGGTCGGCCTGATCCCGCTCGACCTGTCCGCCCTCGACCCGGACTTCTTCGTCAGCAACTGCCACAAGTGGCTGTTTGCCCCGCGCGGCTGTGCCGTCTTCTACGTGGCCCAGAGGAACCAGCACCTCATCCGCTCCACGCTGCCGACCTCGCACGGCTATGTCCCGCGCGATCCGGCGGCGGCGGCGGCGCGGGCGAATCCTCTGCCGCCCAGCAGCAAGAGTGTCTTTGTGACCATGTTTGAGTTCGTGGGCACGCTGGACAACTCGCCGTACCTGTGTGTCAAGGATGCCATCGAGTGGAGGGAGAAGTGGCTGGGCGGCGAGGAGAGGATCAGGGCGTACCTGTGGAAGCTGGCCTCGGAAGGAGGGGAGCGGGCTGCGAGCTGCTTGGGCACCAGGGTGATGCAGAATGAGGAGGGGACCCTGACCAGGTGCGGCATGGTGAATGTGGCTCTGCCTCTGGTCGTGGAGCCTGAACCCGAGAGCCAGACAGGTTCCGCCGCCGCTGCTGCGGCAGTGCCAGCCAAAGAGGGCGAGATAGTGATTCCGCACAAGGACGCGCAGAGGATCTGGGTATGGATGACCGAGGTTCTTGTCGATGATTACAAGACCTTCATCCCGACATATTTCCACGACGGGCGGTTTTGGGCTCGTTTGAGTGCGCAGGTCTACCTCGACATGGACGATTTTGAATGGGCCGGCAAGACGCTCAACGAGCTGTGTGGTCGGGTAGCTAAGAAAGAGTATGATGGATGATGGGCCAAAATAAAAATACAAAAAGAATAGATGCGCAGGAGAGAGCAGAGCCAGCGGCTCTGGAGCAAAGCGATAGCAGCCTTGGTGGCTTCTCAGGGAAACCGAGGGGGCGCATGCAGAAGATAGTATTGTTATTTAAACGCTCTCGACGTTTTGTACGCCATAAATCTTGGAACAAATAAAATGCCCAGCGCTCGTGCACATCCATCTTTCGTTTGATGCCGTCTTGCAGTCACTTAGCGGGGGATACACTAGTTTTGCTACACACATTGCAAGACTCATCAGCCGCTAATGCATGTCCCTAGGTCTACAATATATCGTCCACTGTTTGCCTTGGGAGAAATCTCCCACCTCATTCATCGTCAAGCCTCATCCTCGTTCCCTTTACCACTTGGCCTCCTTGCTGTCCATGAAGGGCTTGAGGATGCCGACAATCCTCTCCAGCCCCGCTAGCCAAGGGTCCATCTGGCCCTGGAAAACCTCGGGTGGTGTGTCCTTGCCGACCTCCTTGTAGAAATCAGCACGCTTGGGACAGAAGCCCATGGCGGCCGAGAAGACCTTCTTGACGATGAAGCCGTGGTGGGGCTTCAGGGTCTCGCCGTAGGCGTTGGTGAAGGAGACGGATAGCTCCTCACTGGCGTTCTTGTTGTTGGCGCTCAGAGCCTGGTACATGAAGTCGAGGCCGCTATGTCGGAGAACAGTTTTATTAGGACCGAGAAGTCACCGCGAGGAGGTCGGATGCCAGGGGGGAGAAGGAGGAGCATACCGTGTTAGCCAGAGCAGGCCCTCCGTAGCAGTGTGCTTCTTGCTGTTGAGCTCATTCTTGACGAGGTCTTGCAGGGTGGCAGACTCGGCGGGGGCCTCCTTGAAGCGGGTGTCGATTTTCTATTGGTGGCGGGCGTACAAAGACGATCGGTTAGTCCCTCGACTCTTTTGACATTTGTTATCTCGGGCTGTTGGAAGGGGTTTCTCGCGCGTACCGTAGCGTTGCCACTGATGTCGCTCTTGACGGGGGAAAAGGCCGAGGCCTTCAGGTAGTCTGCAGAGGGGTTGGTTCAGTCACTCTCTTTCTCTCTCTTTCCAATTCCGACTGCACACAAGGAGATGAGGCCAAGCATACCGAAGATGACGACCAGTGACTCGGTGGCCTCGATGAACTCCTTGGTGGAGATGTTGTTGTTGGCATCAATTGGCACATCGGCGAAGGACTTCTTGAACGCTGGGTTCTCAAAGTACGGGACGGAGGTATCAGCCATGGTGATCGACTTGGGGATGGGGAGACGGTCAAAGTACAAAGATCAAGTTGTTGTCTGTGGTCGTCTGGAGGAGGGGGAGGAAAGAGGAAGAGAGAGGAAATTGGAGGTAGAGTAATCGAGAGGAAGGACGAGGCGGTCAAGACCGACAGAAAAGGTTGGCTCAATACAACACACGTCGCGCGATCCGGCATGGGATAGGCATGAATGGGCAATTGACAGCTCACTGCGCGTTGCATGCCTGCGAAGCTCTGGACCCCTTGCCCTTGCGGCCTGGGTGTCCCCCCCCCCCCCACCCCCTACCCGCCCCTGCGTCCTGCTGCCGATTGCCCCTCTGCCCCTCCATCGTTTCGCCTGTACCAGAAGATCAGATGTGGGGTTGTCTCCACGATCTAGGCTCACCGTAACGTTGATGAGGGGTCGAGCTGCATTAACATCAGTGGCCATGTGTGCACCACATTCTGTTAGTGAACACGCAGACGGTGTAGGTGCACACTGCTTCACCACTGGGCGGACATGTGTGCTGCTGTACAGTCAGTGCCTCGTTGTCTCTCTAAATGGATTGTCCAAGCAATATAACACCGTCTGTCAGGTGGGACGATTGCGAGGAAAACCCAAACAAGCTTCTCTCTTTGTATCACCAACCAATCAGCCCACAAGAGACTCTTCCTATTAAATCCACGATTTTTTGAAGATGACGAACGCCAAGCGCGTTTCCTCTATAGTGGTGGTAGCACATGGCATTTCGTAGGTGCGGCCTACCAACTCCTTGTCTTGGTGGACGGCTTGGTTCGCTGCGTTGTCACATAGTGCTATATATGGTACGATACTACTACTAGTACTTGATTTTTTAGTGACGGTTCAGCACCTTACGTCCCTGCTGGAGCCCGGCCAAGGGGTCTATAGGCCGTGCTTGACGTCATTTCTTGGCGCCTCGGTCCGTTGTACAGGGGCGCACAGCTAAAACATACAGGTAGTAGGACGTTGCACTCACGATGGGCGCTACGCAAAAAGCCAAGAAACATGGGCTCCATCCCACTGTGTCGAGTCTGGGTTTTTGGGGAGGAGGGGGAAGGGGGGTACTTCAATCTGCCCGGCTGATGTGATGGTCCTTCCCTGGAACCGGTATCGCTATGTACTTTCCCTAAAACTTCATCGTTCCTTCTCAAATTATACGACCTTGGTTGCACATGCTCGCGGTTTTGTGTCCTGTCATAGATTTCAAAGACACAAAGCAACCCGACCCGCATCCTCAGCTACAGGAGCCGCCAGCCTGCAGCAAGTTGCAGCTGAACCTCTAATATCTGGTTGCATCAGCCTACCGTTCACTTTGTTGACATCCTCAACGACGGGTCAGCACTGCACGCATCATGTCTCATTCTCACGAGGACGGGGAGAGCACCAAGGACAAGCTCAAGCATCCCTTCCACGAGCTGAAGGAGAAGCTCGAGGGCACCCACCTCCACGATTTCAAGGTCAACCTGATACACAAAAAGTTGGCCGCCCCGTTAACCCCTTGCTCGACGACACCGACCAGAAGATGATGCTGACAGATACCTGCATAGACATAAGATCGGCAAGTTCGCCAACCTGGTAAGGCTATGTCCATCTTCTCTTTATTCGCCATGACGTGTCTGACACCTGCCAGTTCAACCCCCAACATCGACACGATGAGGAGCATGAGAAGGCCACTGATGAGAAGCGCCAAAAAATCCGCGAGTCTCATCGGTTTGAGTCCTATTTCCCAGAGCATGACGGCAACCTGATCAAGTGGTATGTCGATGGCCGCGATTACTTTTGGGCCGTGTCTGAGGCCCTCGATAAGGCCAAGGAGGTTATCTACATCGAGGACTGGTGGCTGTCCCCGGAGCTGTTCTTGCGCCGGCCGCCGTATTATAACCAGGAGTGGAGGCTCGACCAGGTGCTCAAGCGCCGGGCAGAGGCCGGTGTGCAGATCTACGTGATTGTCTATCGCGAGGTTGAGGCTGCTATCACCTGCAATTCCGCCCATACCAAACATGCGCTCCAGGCCCTCTGCCCTGAGGGATCCCCTGGCTACGGCAACATCAGGATCATGCGACACCCGGACCACAACGTCTTGGAGAACGCAGCCGACATGACTTTCTACTGGGCCCATCATGAGAAGTTCATTGTCATCGACTACGAGCTGGCCTTCATCGGCGGTCTGGACCTGTGCTTCGGTCGCTGGGACAACCACCAGCATCAGCTGTCTGACCTGCACCCCGAGGGGATCCAGAACGAGATCTGGCCGGGCCAGGACTTCAACAACAACCGCGTCATGGACTTCCAGAATGTGAACGACTGGAAGCAGAACGAGCTGAGCAAGGCAGACTACGGGCGTATGCCTTGGCACGACGTTGCCATGGGCGTGATTGGACCGTGCGTCTATGACATCGCCGAGCACTTTATCTTGCGGTGGAATTTCGTGAAGCGCGACAAGTACAAGCGTGACGATCGGTTCGACTGGCTGGAGCTTCGCGGGCGGCAGGAGCAGGATGAGGACCTGGTGGGCGTGCAAAGGCCCAAGCACCCCGTCGGTGACTATGTCGTGCATCCGATCACTCCTCTGCAGACGAAGAACCTTGCCAACCGCGGCACGGTCCACGCCCAGATCGTCCGTTCCAGTGCCGACTGGTCCAGCGGTGTCCTCACGGACCACTCCATCCAGAACGCCTACTCTGACATCATCCTCAAGGCAGAGCATTTCGTCTACATTGAGAATCAGTTCTTCATCACCGCGACTGGCGACCAGCAGGCGCCGATTGTGAATACCATAGGCCGGGCCATCGTTGACGCGGTTGTGCGCGCAGGCAAGGAGGGGCGCAAATTCCGTGTCATCATCATGATCCCTGCCATCCCTGGCTTTGCAGGTGACTTGCGGCTGCCTGCTGCGACGGGAACACGGGCCATTATGGACTACCAATACAAGTCCATCTGCCGAGGCGAGCACTCCATCTTCGAGCAGGTGCGCAAGGAGGGTGTCGACCCCACGAAGCACATCTTCGTTTTCAATTTGCGCAGCTATGACCGACTCAACAAAACGACCGCGATCAAGAAGCAGGAGGAGCAGTCCGGGCTCAAGTACCAGGACGTGCAGCGTGCGGAGGCAGAGGAGATTATGGGCAGTGGCATTTACGGATCAAGAGATACCGAGGGCGGAAAAGACAAGCACATGGGCCAAAAGAGCCGATTTGACATATTCAAGTCCAAGGGAGAGAAACATGCCAAGGAGATGGCGGATAATGTCAAGGATGAGCGCAAATCCGGATCCGCCGAGAAGGAGACGGACATCAAACGACGTTTCGAGGCTGCGATGCAGGAGGGTCAGAGCGAGTCCAAGTCGAGCGCGAGCGTGTCGGCTTGTGCAATGGCAGGAACTGGCAAGGTCGAGGATGAATTGTGGGAAGGTGAGCCCGAGGATGAGATTAATAACTGGATCCAGGAGGAGCTGTACATCCACGCCAAGCTGCTCATCGTCGATGACCGGATCGCGGTGTGTGGCTCGTCGAATCTAAACGATCGCAGTCAGCTGGGCTACCACGACAGCGAGTTGAGCATTGTCATGGAGGATACGCATCGCATCCCAAGTATGATGAACGGGCAGCCCTTCGAGGCGGGCTATCACGCTGCGACGCTGCGCAGGTATCTCTGGCGTGAACACCTGGGCCTGCTGCCACCACAGCCTCTGGACGCAAGCAAGGACGTCAATGCGCAGCCACCTCACGAGAACACCATGAATGATATCTGGGACCAGGGTGAAGGGGCTTCGTCCTACAAGTTTGTGGAGGATCCGATGAGTGACGAGCTCTGGGATACGTGGACAGAACAGGCGACAACGAACACGGTCGTGTTCAGGCAGCTGTTCCATGCTGATCCTGATGACCATGGTAAGTCGGCTCGGTCCCCCCTCCCCTAGTACTTGTTCGGACGAGAACGAATTTGCTGATACGTCGTCGTGATACACTTAGTCAAAACGTTTGATGATTACGATAGCTTCCTTCCTCCCAAGGGGGTCAAGGCTGGTCACATCTTCGACCGCATGATGGATCCACAAGATGTCCGTAAGAAGCTGGACAAGGTCAAGGGACACCTGGTCTGGATGTCGCTGGATTTCTTGAAAGATGCGAATATGGCAGAGACGGGGCTGCAGGTCAACTCGGTCACGGAGAGTGTCTATACCTAAGAGGAGACACTGCAAGGGCCTTATTTCCCTATTGAATTGTTGCTGCAATGTTTGTAGGTAATTACTTAATGATTGTTCTGTTCATGACCGACTGTTCCCCTATGGTGCTTTGACGTCTTTCCAAGGTTGTGAGAGCAGGGCGGTGCTTGTACGGTGAGGGCGTACGTGTATGTTTTTCGGCAAAACTGGCTGCCATACAGACAGTTCACAGAAGCGCACTGCCACCACAGTCAGTATCCCCATCCACGCGAGCCGTGTTCCCGACTGACAGGTGACTTTGTGAGTGATCTCCACAGCCTCGGCTCAACGAGGTAATATTGTCATAGCGATCGTGACGAGTTGCGGTCACAAAGTGAGTTCAACGTTCTACCTGGTGCGCTCTAGAGACGGCATCAAGGACAACAGATCTTGCAGGCTGCCGAGCGACCCGATCATGTATCTGCTGTGGAATGTTTCTGCATCCACTCCTGATCTTTTCGTCACGGAGCTGTTCCTCAAATGTGACCGTTATGGTCTCCCTCGCCTGGTGCCTCTCTTTCGGCGAAACACTTCTCATGGGCCAGAGCATCGGCAGTCACCACGGGACATCCACCATGACTCTTTTTGCAGCGATCACGACAGACCTGGGAGTTCATCAAGTCCTGTAAAGTAGATCAAATGCGTTTCTCTCCTCCAGCAGGGTCTTTGTGCTTATATATATCATCAAGTAGCCCCCCCTAGGCCCAGCTATTTCCCCACCTGTCTTGGAAGTTCCCGAACTCAATACGCTCTTTGCTATCGGGGCCGTCTCAATCCAGAATCATGAAGACGATCGCCATATGTCTGGTGGCTGCGGCCATGACTGTCCTGGCGTCGCCTCGGGTCAAGGAACCACTCACCATCGTTTCGTCAGATTTTCACCATCCTCTGCAGGTGGAGGAGCGTGGTAAGTCGGACCCAACCTCCTCTTGGTCTATATAGCACATTGCTCATGGATAATTCGTGCAGCAGGAAGCAGAGACACCCTCGGTATCACCGAGCAGGAGCTGACCAGCTTCGTGCACTACGCCCAATACGCCGGAGTCGCATACTGTGATCCCGTAGCGGGCAGACGTATCTACTGCAAGGGCGACATCTGTCCGGCAGGGAACCATAGCAACGCAACTATCCACTCGGTCTTTCGGTAAGTAACATCCGTAGCAACAGTAGTAACCCGTGTGACAAGAGCAAAGCAAAGGCGATCACCAAGAATGTATGAACACTGACCTCCCAACACCCCCCACCAGCGGCGTCGAGACCGACATCCTCGGATTCATCGCCATCGACTCCACAGCTCGCGAGATCACCCTCTCCGTCCGCGGCTCGACCTCCCTCGTCAACTGGCTGGCCGACGTCATCTGGGCCCGCGAGCCCACCGACATGTGCGACGGTTGCTGGGCCCACCTGGGCTTCCTCTTCGCCTACAGCGAGGTGGTCGACGCCGTGGACGCCTCTGTCGCCGCCGCGACGCGCCTCTTCCCAACCTACAAGCTGGCCGTGACGGGCCACTCGCTCGGCGCCAGCGTGGCCGTGCTGCTGGGCATGCATCTCCGTGACGCGGGGTATGCGCTGGACATGTACACGTACGGCTCGCCGCGGGTCGGGAACAGGGCGCTGGCGGAGCATGTGACGCGGCAGCCGGGGAGAGAGTACCGCCTTACCCACGACGCTGATGTGATTACGCGCCTGCCGCCTATCAATAGAGACTTTCGGCATACGTCGCCCGAGTACTGGCTGAGCCCTGGCCCCGGCTCGCGGACGAGGTATGATGCGGAGGAGGTGGAGGTGTGTAGGGGGTATGCGAATGTGGACTGTGCCGCGGGGGCGCCGTGGTGGGTGATTGATATCAACAGCCATTTGTTTTATCTTGTGGACATTGCTAGCTGTGGAGAGGACGAGGCGAGGCTGACGCTTGCTGGTGGTGGTGGTGCTTTGGGGATGGAGGATGTAATGGCCGCTGATACTCATCCTTTCAACGGGACGACGTCGACTAATTCTAGTGTTGGGGCGATGGGAGCGTCTACTGTGGATACGGTGGCTATGTATGCCAAGTTGGATCAGGAGTATGCTCGTGCGTTGTCCGAAGGGGATGCCGACACAGATATCGTGTTTTGAGGGACACTTAGGTTAAGTGAGGACTGTTCTCAAGAGACGGGGAGATGCTTTTTGTTGCGCGTGTGTGTTCTTGAGATTATCCCTTGACGTTTTGTTTCCCTCTTTGATGAAAAGGGAGGGAAGGCTATGGGTTAATCTTCCTTGAGCAGAAGAAATCTTGCAATGTTATCTATCTGCTGGATCTACCCAGTTCAAAATCATGTTGCTTGTGAGGGATCAAACTCGGCGTCTCGATGCTGCAAACGGCCACCCGAGTTTCTTGTCCAGCTTTGACTCCCTAACAGCTCATCGATGTTTAAATCTGAAAAAGATGACTGGCTCGGACTTAAACCCCAAGATCTCACTCTCGAGTGCTATGGAGCTTGCGCCGCCGGGCACTCGGTTCAACCGAGCCCGGGCCAGCTTCGCATATAAACGGACTTTGGGAGTTTATATGTATTCAAAGGAATTATATTGAAGTGCATACAGTGAGTCTCTACTATAAAATGAGAAGGGATATCCTGTCGTTAAGAATGTATCACTTAAACAAGAAGGAGTAAGACACAGCACTCACTCCAACAGACTTCCCATAGTATAGATAAAAACAATCTCAAGAGAAGCAACCACAATGTCCGCCAACACCAACACCACCACCACCACCACCCTCCCCTCAACCTACCGTGCCCTCCAGTTCCACTCGTCCAGCGAGCCCGCCACCATCACCACGAAACCCACTCCCGCCCTCCCCCCACCCCTCGGCACCGCCATCGTCAAGCCCCTCCAAGCAGGCGTAGTCTCCTACATCAACCAGATCCTCCAGAACGGCAACCCCCGCGGCTACAACTACCCCCTGCCCCTCGTCCCAGGGGTCTCCTGCGTCGGCCGCCTGGTGGGCACGCCCGCCGACGCCCCCGCCCTGAAACCAGGCCAGCTCGTCCTCGTGGACGCCGTGATCCGCGCCCGCGACCAGGAGGCCGGCGGGGCCGAGTTCCTCCTGGGCTACCACGGCGGGGGCGGCCTCAGCTATCGCATCATGGAGGAGGCGTGGCGCGACGGCACGTGGGCCGAGGTGCTGCGTGTTCCGGTGGAGAACGTGCATGTCCTGGACGAGGCGAGGCTGCTGGGAGGAGGACTGGGGTACGCGCTCGAGGACTTGGCCGTCTTGGCGTCGCTGGCTGTGTCGTATGGGGGTCTGGATGCCGTGAAGCTGCGCCCTGGCGAGACGGTCGTCGTGGCGCCTGCGACGGGTGGGTTTGGAGGGGCTGCTGTGCACCTCGCTCTTGCCCTGGGCGCGAGGGTTATCGCCATGGGGCGCAATGAGGCCGTGCTTGCTAACCTCGAGGCTATGGGCCAGGGGAGCGTGGCTGCCGTGCCCATCGCGAAGAGCGTCGAGGAGAATCTGGCTGGCATTCAAGCCGCTGCCGCCAAGCTGGGCAGTAAGGCTGTCGATGTGTTCTTTGAGATCAGCCCGCCGGGAGTGGTTGACGGGCCCAACCAGACGGTGCCCTATATCACGGCGGCGATCAAGAGCCTACGGAAGAAGGGAAGGGCTGTGTTCATGGGGGGTGTTCAGCAGGATGTAAGCCTGCCTCTCTGGGATATTGTGCACGGGCTCAAGACTCTGCAGGGCTGGTGGATGTATACGCCTACACAGTTGAAGGAGCTCATCCACTTGGTTGAGACTGGAACCCTCCGAGTCGGTGTGGAGAGGGGGTTCAAGTGCTCTGGCGTGTTTCCGCTTGAGAAGTGGGAGGAGGCGTTTGAGGTGGCTGTGAGGGACTCTGCCTTTGGGAGCTTCACGGTCTTGGAGCCGAACCGAGAGTAATTGGACCTTCATAGTATTGTTGTTAGTTGGATGGTGGTGAATCATTACTCTTCAATTCCACTTGAAGATGATGATAGTGGTTAGCAAGGCAACTGATGGGCCAAGAGAGGATTCTCAATAATCCCATTTACCGTCTCTTTCTAGTACAACCAAATTGAAAAAGCCTGTCAAAAGTATCGTTGAACATCAGTCTTTGGAAAGAGAGTGCCATAAGAAGTATGCATCTGCCTCAGTTCCGTCGCGACTGGTCGTAGAAACTGCTCGTATTCGACTAGCCTACCTTTGATATGCACCCGGGCCGGTGACTGTGTGTGTGTGTATAAAGCAGTCATCCATCGAAAAATATACCTATAATCACCATGTCATGGATCGTGATTGCATCATTGCGAATAGTCTGTAGTGCCACAGCCTCTTCTTTGTCCAAAGAGAAATAACTTGGATTGGAGCGATATCCGAGCATCTCAAGTATCGATCGACCTTCCTGACCGTTGGTAAGGTGGGCGATTGCGTGATCCCCTCCCGCAATAGCAACATAGGCGGTGGGTTAGCTGCTGGTGACGAGTCGAGCAGCCACACACAAGCTGATTAGTGACAAGCACCGACATCCGTCCTATCTCCATCTTCAGGGAGGCATCGAAAAAAGAAGCTGCACATTCCCTGCGGTGACATGTGGCGGAATTCTGGAGGGAGTTGACAAGAAGTTTGTGTGTGTGTGTGTGTGTGTGTGTGGAGATGTTGGATTCATTTGCTGGCCTACCAAAGTGGCTCCCTCGTCCAACATCGGGAATAAGAACTCGAGACGCTATTTAGCAACATAATGACTAGATGTGTCGCAGGGAAGGGCGTTCATTAGAAATCTCATATCCCAGCCACTGAGGACAGAGTAATTGCACGCAATCGCTCTCCAAGATGGTGGTGATCACGCCTCTCCACCAATGCAAGCATGCCTTACCCCGCAATGTACCGGATGATTGGGTTATCTTGTGCGTGGCTAAAGAGCGAGAGGCGAAGTCGTAATAGTATAAAGGTGAGGCGAAGAAATTCTCTCTCTTCTTGAACGCTGGAGCGAGATTTGGAAGGTCGAGCAGAGTTGTCCTGACAGTACTCGAGCTATAGCAACAGTCATCGCCCCTTGTTTGGTAATTATTGAAGGAATTTACCACAGGACTTGTGCTGAATAAAGTTATCGCATAAAAGAGGAAAAAAAGAATTCATTATCATGGCCCCCTCTGCCACCGAGACCCTCACCACCCAGGTCGAGGCCCCCGTCCTCAGGCTGCACTCGACGCAGGCGGGAACAGCAGACTATAAGCAGCTGCAACCCCATGGTTTCGACAAGGAGGCCGAGGAGGGAAAGAAAGACGGTGTTGAGGGTGCCAAGGTGAGCACATGTTGAAGCAATTCGGCCTGACTTCAGTCGCTACTAGCAGGGCTGGAAAGAATCAACCAGAAGGAACCTTGGGACTGACCGGCTGTGAACATTCAGTATGCCAACTACTTGCCAACCTGGAACCCCGAACAAAGATATCCCCCCTTGACACCATTCGAGCACAAAGAGCACGGCAAGGACGCAGACACGTCTTTCAAGGATCTCCTGGCCCCTGGATCACAGGTGGTCGACCTAACGCCCACCATCGGCTCCGAGGTCCGTGGCGTGCAGCTGAGCAAGCTTTCGGACGCAGGCAAGGACCAGCTGGCCAGGTACGTGGCAGAGCGCAAGGTCGTAGCCTTCCGTGCGCAGGACTTTGCCGATCTCCCCATCAAGGATGCACTGGAGTGGGGTGGGTATTTCGGACGGCACCATATCCACCCGACATCAGGCTCACCCGAGGGCCATCCGGAGGTTCACCTTGTGCACCGGTCAGCCGGTGACACCTCGGCACAGGAGTTCTTCACGACCAGGACAAGTTCTGTCGCCTGGCACTCGGACGTGTCGTATGAGGCCCAGCCACCGGGCACCACATTTTTGTATGTCCTGAACAAGCCCGAGACGGGCGGCGACACCCTGTTCGTCGATGCTGTTGAGGCATACAACAGGCTCAGCCCGCTCTTCCAGGAGAGGCTGCATGGCCTGAAGGCGGTGCACAGCGGCATCGAGCAGGTCAATGCTGCAAAGGCGAGAGGCAGCATCGTCAGGCGAGAACCCGTCTATAACACCCACCCGATTGTGCGAACCCATCCCGCCACAGGACAGAAGGCCATCTATGTGAACCCACAATGTGAGTATTCTCCTTCACCTTCGACGCGTTGGTTCGGGCCAGAAGATGGCTGACCTGAGGGCACAGTCACCCGTGAGATCGTGGGTATGAAGAAGGAAGAAAGTGATGTTCTTTTGAAGTTCTTGTATGACCATCTGGCGTATGGAGCCGACTTCCAAGCCCGCGTCAAGTGGGAGGAGGGAACTGTTGTCGTTTGGGACAACCGAGTCACACAGCACTCGGCGCTGGTGGACTGGAAGGATGGCCAGAGAAGGCACCTTGCGAGGATCACACCTCAAGCCGAGCGTCCTTTTGAGACTCCCTTCAAGGCTTGAAGCAGCTTCCGTAGGAAACGGGCCTGGCTATAACCACAGGCTCTATGTCGTAGACCCTTGACAGAAAGAAAGTATGAATTTTCGAGCGCCTTCAGAATGGATTCTTATTTTTCCAAACGATTTCGTCTGGGACCAGAGAGGTTTGGTGGAAATGATCAAAATGAAGGTATCGACAGCGAGCTTGGGATGGGGCCTTTTCTGTGTTTCTGGCTTGGCTGGCCGTCGTCCTTGTCAGTATCTGGAGTCGGGTTTTGTTTCCGCCTCGGCATCTTCCGATTGTTGCGGCGCTCTCTCATATGCCGCTCAAACATCGTCTCGACTGGACTGTCTGAGTCCTCGTCTACATCCATCGTGATGGGAGCAGCCGTGTGTTTCCGTTTAGAGGCTGAAGGTGAATGGCTACGCTCATTTGGCCTAGAATGTATGGGCACGGAATGATTTGCAAGATCGTCATCGTCATGATCAGTGCTGTCGGCAGCTTCAGTTCGGACCGCCTTCTCGCGGCTTGTACGGATCGATCTTGATTGCGATGTGGTATTGGCACGACGCGTACTCTTCTCCTCAAGAGGCGATGATTCCCTTCTCGAGGTAGTGTCTTGGCGATTCAATGCTGCAGCTCGCGTACCTGTCACGGCAGACAGCATCCTGGTCAGTGGTACCGGTTGTTTCCTCGGACTTTCCATAAGCTCTTGTAAATTCGTTCCAGCCCAGGGTGGTTCATCCGCATCATCATCATCATCGCCTTCCATGTCCTGAGCGAGTGAAGATGCCCTCTTGATGCCCGCTGCCTGTGCTCTCCGCAGTTTCAGCACGGCATGTTGTCTCCTCACGGTATCCGTCATCGGTCCAGTCACAGGCCGTGATAGGGATCGGATGGCATCCGCATTCTGGTCTCTGGCCCGTTCCTTAAGGCGTTGGTACTCGGCCTCGTGAAGGTGAGCGGTGAATTTGTGTGCTATGACGACGAACTCATCTTCCACCATGCGCCACATGTCGTCCTGTGTGAGGCCTTGGATCATGAAACTGCTCATAATCAGTACGCGCAGGATGAATATGTTTCGCGCTCCCCCCTTCAAACTTGATCATTCTTACCTTTCTTGTATCTGTCTTGGTGGGCGCGGTGCAGACGCAGACTGTCCTCGATCCTTGTCAGAGCCGTCTTCTGCGCCTTCAGTCTTGACTGGGTTTAGGGAATGTTTTGACCGCAGAGAGGATCCAATGGAGCGATTTCTAGCTGCAGGAGGAGTCACAGGTCGTGTAGGTGTAGCTTCATCGGAGGTGGTACTGGTATTCTTTGCGGTAGAGCCATTCCGGCTTTTCTTCCATGGCAGCGTTCTACCCATGCTCAGGCCGCGATGTGTGTTTGTCTCCAATACATGGCACACTAGATAGATAGAAACGCCAGGATTCTCTTGTTACTGATCATGGCAACCTTGAAGACGATGAGTGGGGTTGGTTTGGCAGAGGAGGCCGAGATAGTGTGTGTAATCAGGACTGATCACAAGCCTGCCGTGGATGGCAAAACGCAATGAGGTCTACTAGCCTACTGAGCAAGTACTTGACTAATCCCTTGGCGTTGAAGTTGCTAGGACCTCGCGCCAACAAATAAGAGGGAAAGAACCTCGAGAAGTTGTGATGAGACATTCAAGGCAAGGCAAGAACGAGGTTGAGGTAGGAGCAATGAGGCAGGGAAGTGAGGTTGACTGTCGGAGGGGCAGGGTACATGCTTAGATAATCAATCGTCATCGGCCAATCACATGGCAGAGCCCAGGAGCAGACCTGTGCAGCCAACCTTGCGCTGGCAAGGCAAAGTAGAAAGAGAAGAGACATTACGTATTTATAGTCGCTAACATATTTTAATTTAGACATGCCTGCCTGCCTTTGACAGCGATTCCTCTGGGCTGGTCATTCCCAGGGAACAATTCCAGGGTTCAAACAGACTCTCTCAGCTGCTGAGTTTCCATACCACGACACCCGCAGCCGGAATATCGCCTGCCTCGCCGATGATCAGCTGAGCGCTAGAGTCCACGGCAGGGGCAGCCACAGCTTCCGCCCCATAATTAAACGCCCAGAGCAGGTCTCCTCTCCGCAACAGCCTCAGCGAGCTGCCCAGATCCGCATCCTTACTGGCCGCCTTGCCGGTCAGGTCAGTCAGCCCCGCCGCAGCAGCCATGTCGCCCAGGTACGAGACCAGAAAGTCTGCAGGCGGGTTGAAGCCCAGATAGTGCCACTGCTTGCCGTCGTCTTGGTCCACCGAAGCACACGCCGCTGGCTTCCCAAGCCGATGTTTCGAGCCCGACGTGACGGTCGCGTTGCTGCTCGCGTTGCCGCGGCTGCAGCTCACCCACTCCTCCCAGTACGTGATGGCATAGCTCGTTCCGGCGTACGAGACGCTGCTGTTGGCGTAGCTGGGCGGCGTCTCGATGCGCGTCACCCGCATGGGCAGGTGGTCGCGCAGGGCGCCGGCCGCGGGCTGGATCCCTGGGGCGTAGGAGAAGTTGCCGTCGAGCGCTGCAGAGCGCGGGCCAAAGACCACAGGGCCGGCGGTGTAGGAGGAGAGGGAGGCGTCGAGGGCGGCTGGGATGATGGGGATGCTGGGCACGACGACCATCTTGTACGCCGAGAGGTCCTGGTCTGGGCCGATCACGTCGACAGAGAGGCCGAGGCGGCGCAGGGCGGAGAAGAATGTGTACACGAGGTCGAGGTTGCTGAGCACGGTGTCTTGGTACGTGGCAGAGGTGACGTCCCAGCTGCCGCTGTACGGCTCGATGCCCCAAGTCCAGATGGAGGAATAGTCGTAAAGGAGGGCGATGTCGGCTTGTGGCTCGTATGCCACGGTCTCGGCGGCTGACGACGAGCCGTTCGACTGGCCCAGCTTCTCGCGCAGGATGGGCAGGTCATTGAAGGCGACGTCCTGCGCCTCAAAGAACCCCTCGTCATCACTGCCATCCGAGATGTGCAGGCCCGACAAGGTCTGCTCCTGTGCATAGGGAACCTGGCGCCAGCGGAAGTAGCTCACCACATCACCGCTCGCGGCATACGTCTCGAGCGTCCAGAGACGCACCATGCCCTCCAGCGGCGACACGCGGTACGTGTTCCAGTTGAGCATGCCCGGTTGCATCTCCATGACACCAAAAGGTCCTGCTGTCTCTCCGTACGCAGCACCCGCCACGCCGCGGTACAGGGCGTGGTGCATTGCCTGGAGGTCTGGCAGCCCCGTGCGAAGGGTCTCGGAGAGCTGGTCATCCGTGAGCCAGGTGAAGTCGCTGGGCCCAGCGAGGGGGTAGTTGTCGAAATAGGCAATATCGATGCCGACCTCGCGCGCAAACTTGTAGTGGTCAAAGTCGGTGAAGACGACCATGAAGTTGGTGGTGACGGCCTGGGTGGGCGCATACTCGCGCAGGATGGCAGCCTGCTCCTGTGCAAACTCGATGAGCATGTCTGAGCTGAAGGTGTACCAGTCCAGCGTGTAGAGGTCGTTGGTCGTGTACACCTCGTGGTACGGAGGCAGCACGTCGTCGAAGCTGGCGTACTGGTTCGACCAAAACACACGGCCCTGCGCGGCGTTCATGGCCTCGATGGTGCCGTACTTCTGCTGCAGCCAGGTGCGGAAGCGGGTGATGGCGTCCTTGTCGTAGCTGCGCACCGTGCCGTGGCAGCCAAACTCGTTGTCGAGCTGCCATGCCACGACGTTGGGGTTGCTGCCGTAGCGCTCGGCCAGCACGCGCGTGATCTTCTGGCTCTGCTCGCGGTAGTCGAAGGACGAGAAGCTGTAATACCGTCTGGACCCAAAGACGTAGGTCGAGTTGGTCACGTCGACAAAGGCAACGTCGTACTTCTTCGTGAGCCAGTCGGGCGGGCTTGCGGTGGGCGTGCCGAGGATGGCCTTGAGTCCATACCGGCCAAACAGCTCAAGCGTGTCGTCCAGCACCGAGAAGTTGTAGACACCTTCCTCCGGCTCGAGAATGCCCCAGTCGAACTCGTTGATCCGCACATACGTGATGTTCAGATCTCGCATGCCGGCCACATCTGATTCCCACAGGAACTCGGGCCATTGCGCCGGATAGTAGTCAACGCCCAGGTGAAGCCCGCTGGATAGGCGATCCTGCGAAGGGGCGAGGCTTACGTTCGACCCGCGGATGACCTTGTCAAACTGGTGGGAGGAGGAAGACACCTTGGGGGAGGCGCTGACCGCCTTGGCCAGAGCCACCGAGGTGATCAGCAAGGGCCACAGCATTTTGAGCAGCAGATGATGCTTCCACTTGGAGGGCTATACTCGCAACCAAAGAGGGGAGCGGGGGTGAAGTCGTAACCAGTCATCCTCCCCCAGGAAAAAGGAGGGCCCCTTGGTGCTTTATCATGTTTGTTCGAACAGGCGCTAAGACATCTTGTTTTCCCATCGGCAGCAGCATCATAGGGCGTCCGGTGCTCTTTGCCCCGAATATGAGCACATTTGCGGTTTGGTTAGTTTTTTCTTATAGCCGACAGAAGGGGGGACCGGGGCCAAGACGAACCACTGGGGTTCGACTCCATTCTCGAATTGTTGCGCCGTCCAGTGAGAAGCAGACGATCTTTCTCATTTTCCATGGCCATGCCGGTCAAGAAGGTCTCGGTCCGATGCGTGGTCTGGTCGGATAGTAACGTTCCCCGCAATGGGGCCCACTAGTTGGATGTTTGTTTAAGAGGGTTGCGAGCTTCCGATCGCTTCCTGCACACCGAATGCCTGGGGTCGTGTGTTTATCCAAGGTTTTGGCCCTGATGTTGCCGGAGCATCCACAACGCGATGGAGACGTATATATTGCAGGTATTGAGCTCGATCAATCTTACAAAATACTAGCAAGGTTTGTCCATGTTATGATCTTGTGGTTGATAATTGACTCAAATTATTAATGTCTCATGATGTGAGAAGAAAGGCCTAGGCCGTGAAGAAACAGTGTTGCCTGACTTGTGACATCTTACTACCATCAAGTAGACTTTACAGTCATGTTACACAATTCATAGATGGTATCATCAGCATACTCTAATTATATGTAGCATAAAGTAGATAACTGTGCCATGTAAAGTTGGTCCTTAGTAGTTGAGTGGTTTTTTGACACAAACGAAAAAAAACGGACAGCAACGGCTCGGGTCGTCAACACCCTCAAAGAGCAGGGGATTCCCCTGGCTACGTCAGTCTAGGCGTCATTGCTTGAATAGTGATAGCTCCATGTTGAAGGGAAAACCAAGACGTAATTGCCAAGTTTCAATAACTGTTCATCAAGAGTGGAAATAGGAGAAGGAAGAGAGGGAAGAAAACCCACTTCCCTTTAAGTAATTTAATTCATTAATTTAATTAATAGCCATCAGAATGGGTAGCAATGCCAACCCCAAGCCTCGGGCACAAGTAACCCTCAAAGACTTCCTCGCCTCCATCGCGACCGTCCGCGGCGACCTGTCCAACATCACCGCGCCGCCCTTTGTCCTAGACACCAAGTCCGTCGTCGAGCTACCAGGTTTCTGGGCAGAACGGCCGTCCTTGTTCGTCGCGCCGGCCTCGTCTTCCGATCCTGCCGAGCGAGCCCTGTTGGTCCTGCGCTGGTTCCTGGTCTCGCTCAAGAACCAGCAGTACGGCGGGAGATCCGAGGAGGAAGGGGTGAAGAAACCGCTGAATGCGTTTCTGGGCGAGTGTTTCCTGGCGAGGTGGGGAGACGACGAGGACGACGACAACAGCAGCAGGCGTGGGGAGACGCTGCTTGTGTCGGAACAAGTTTCTCACCATCCTCCTGTGACGGCCTGCCGGGTCTGGAATGAGAAGCATGGCGTCTACGCGGAGGGGTTCACCCGGCAGGAGGTCACATTGAGTCTGGGAACTATAGCGATTAAGCAGATGGGCCACGCGCTGCTGACGCTGAAGAATCACAATGACGAGACATATCTCATCCCGCTGCCGGATGTCAGGGTGAAAGGGATCCTCTCGGGTCTCTCTGGGACATATCCTGAGCTGGAGGGAACATATACAATCCCCAGCACGTCGGGATATTACTCGACCATTGACTTCAGTGGGAAGAAGTCTCTACTGAGCCGTGGGGGCCAGAAGAATGAATTTACTGCCAAGCTCTACGGACCGGGCGAGAACTCCTCCTCCTCCAACAACAACAACAACAATGAGGAACCACTTTATACCCTCACGGGCCAATGGAATGACTCCTTTACGATATACAAAGGCGCTGAGATTTCACAAGATGCGGCGTCTGAGACTCTGGTCCTCAAAGACCTGCCTACAGTACCACTGACACTCCTGGAGGAGGATCTCGACTCCCAGGATCCGTGGGAAACACGCCGCGCCTGGAAGGGCGTTCGCCAGGCCTTGGAAGATGGCGATATGTCGAGAACAGCCAAGGCCAAATCAGCTGTCGAGCAGGGACAACGAGATATGCGCAAGGACGAGGAGCGGGCCGGCAGGACGTGGAAGCCCCTCTTCTTTTTTAAGCAGGACATGGAGGACGAGGTGGCGGCTCGGCTGTACAAGAGCATCTCCAAAGACCTAAACCCCGATGACACAGTTGGAATCTGGAAATTTGACCAAGAACTGTGGGGGCAGGGTGTGAAGAGGCCCTTTCATGGATCCTTGACACCTGACAACCAGAACGGCACAGGAAGTGGAGAGCCGAATATTCGAAAGAAACATCTTGTCGTTGGAGGCTACACAGGAACATCAGGAGATGATGATGCTGCCCTTGCATCTCCGGCGTCATTTGAGACGGCACATGAGTACCTTGCACTGAACAGCGCGGTCACCGGTTCCAAGCAGCCTACAAGTCCTGCTACTACACCGGCGCAGGCTGCGACGGCCACGAGACGGAGCATTGATCCTGCCAGCAGGGAGCGACAAGCGTCAGAGAGTGTGTCAGATCCATCCTCCCCCTCTGCTGGGCGTCGTGGGAAACGGGAACGGGCCAAGGAGTCTATCCGCAAAGTGCGAACTTCACTGTCGTCGGGTTTATCGAAACGCAGTAACGGTTCTGCTCGTTCTGATGTTGGCTCTCAGGCTGGGATTGGGCCTCAGAAAGTGTAAAATGGATTTTTCTTTAGTGCCATTGGGTTACTTTGAAGATGTTCATTGGGTGATAAGGATCTCTATACTAATTTGTAGGCTTCATGTATTTATGACTGACTGTTTGTAGACACTTATTACTAGATACAAGTACTGGGAAAGCAGCCTAGGAGGAAGTCATCACAGATCTGTTTTGGAACAGATGACTAACTTCTTGAGAGACTGTTGCAATGATAGAACATATCACATAATCCCAGATCAAGGACATCACGGAACCTCACCTGCAGGTATAATCATCCTGGTTATGTCGCTCCAGTTGCCAAGAGCCTTGAGAAAACAAGGTCATGAAGAGTATAATAATCTATGCGGTACATTTTAGTCACAACTTGAGAGACCCAGATCTTTCCATCTTCAGTGCTTTTCAATCTATACTATTGCTTCGTCCATCACCACACTATCAAAGTGACAGCTTTGCGAGGTCGGTATGAGTGGGTCTCGGACCTGCTTGCATGAGACTACTGTATTATGCTGCCGAAGACCATTTCATGTCCCTGAACATATGACACGAAATTTAGAACAATACTGACATCAGTCTGGGGAACCAGCTTGTCTTTAGTACTGATTTTCCGATCCTTCAGTGTGTTAACCCGATGTCTCAGATGAGATCTGTCTTCGTATAAGAGTCTTGAGGTTGCATTTTATACACTGGTGATTCCATGGCCCCTGCAAACCCAATTGCGTTCATATTGCCTGAACTTGTGACAAGCCGACGGAAGACTGTTTCCCCATCTTTCATGTACAAATAGTTCTCACTTGAACACTAGAGGGCTGGATTTTCTGCACACAAATCCTAATAAAGCCACACAATGTCCTTTGTATTTCAACATGAAGTCAACTGCTCAGCCGAGCGAGATGACTGATCGACCCGTGAGACCTCGGCACAATTGCCCCGCAAGTACTTCGTCCGACGCCTTTCAGCGGCCCCCCAGATTATATACCCAGGACTCCATTTCGACCCACTCACACACCTCACTATCATTCTCCTACGCATCCACAACAGCTGTCTTCGGCCTTGTTCAATTTACAGAGGAATCACAACCTGATCTAGAAAACACTCTTCCTCACACAAACGCAGACCACAGCACAGCACCATGGCAGACAACACCACCGCCCCAGTCCCCTTCTCAGAACCGCCCTGGCTCATGGGCCTGCCCAGCCCGATCTTCAAGCCAACCCACATCCACTGGCAGCGCACCATCCGCGCCTTCATCGGCGAGCACCTCACCCCGCACGCCATGGAGTGGGACAAGGCCGGCCTCGTTCCGAGCCACGTCTTCGAGGCCTTTGCGCGCGCCCACATGCTCATCCCCGCCCTCGCGCCGCCTCTCCCCGTGGACTGGCTGCACAGGCTCGGCATCCACGAGCTCCCGGGCGGGCTCAGGGTCGAGGACTATGACTACCTACACGGCCTCATCTACTGCGACGAGATGAACCGGTGCGGGCTTGTCGGGCCCGGCGGGAGCCTGACGACGGGCATGGCCTTTGGCGTTCCGCCCATTATCAAGTTTGGCAGCCCGCAGCTGCAGGAGCGGTTTCTGCCCGAGCTGCTGACGGGGAAGAAGCGCAGCTGTATCGCCATCACGGAGCCGGATGCGGGGTCTGATGTCGCGGGGCTCACGACGACGGCGACGAAGACGGACGGGGGAAAGTCCTTTGTCGTGAACGGGACCAAGAAGTGGATCACGAATGGGATCTGGACGGACTATGCTACCATGGCTGTGCGGACGGGCGAGGAGGGCTCAGGGGCAAAGGGGCTTTCGCTGCTCGTGGTGCCGCTCAAGAACTACCCGGGCGTGCAGATGAGGAGGTTGAAAGTCGGGGGGCAGGTTTCTGCTGGCACGACGTATATTGAGCTTGACAATGTCGAGGTTCCTGCGAGTAACCTCATTGGCGAAGAGGGTATGGTGAGTAATGCCTTCTTTTTCTTTCATTTCTTGTCATCAATGCTTGTTGCAAATCCCACCAGGGCCTTCAAGACCTTGCTGACGAGAAGGAAAACTACACAGGGCATGAAGTACATCATGACAAACTTCAACCACGAAAGACTCACCATCGCCGTCGGCGCCACCCGCCAGGCCCGAGTGGCCCTGTCCTCAGCATTCGAGTATGTGCTGAAGCGTGAAGCCTTTGGCCGCCCGCTCATGGACCAGCCTGTCGTCCGGCACAGGTTGGCAAAGGCAGGGGCCCTGCTCGAGTCACAATGGGCCTGGGTCGAGCAGTTTGCCTACCAGCTCACGCAGATGAAAAAAGAGGACAGCGATATTGCCCTGGGCGGGCTGACGGGTCTTCTCAAGGCCAACTCGGGTATGGTGTTGAAAGAGTGTGCGGACACGGCTGTCTTGCTGTTTGGTGGAAACGGATTCACGACGAGTGGACAGGGAGAGCTGATAGAAAGTGAGTTTTCTTCTTCTTGTCTTTTTTCTTTAAACTTTCGAATTGCTTTCTTGTCGGGTTGTGTGTATACTTTGCTGACCTTGACATTCTACGAAAAGTGCTTTGGAGAGAGGTTCCGGGCATCAGGATCCCCGGCGGCTCAGAAGATGTGCTCTTGGACCTCGCGATCCGACAACTTGTCAAGCTTTACAAGGCAAAGACGGCAGCATTACGGATCAACAAACTATGAGGACTCATCTTCTACAGTCAAGACGTGCCTGATCTGTGGATTGGTTGAGTGTTGGAGGGAGAAAAGGGTATCTCTCAATTTCCTACTCTGGTCATCCATTCTGCCTTACTACGCAACTGCGATTGATCAAATTACATATATCATGTATCCATATGTATGTCATAACTTAGTACTTACCTGATCACATGAACATGAATCTCTTGATTACAATCGATCACCAGGCACAGCCAGCTTACCATGCGTTTCAACACCTACTTTGGATGAAGCGGTTTGCCTGATTCAAATCCTCTTAGGTCTCACGATCCAAATCTGGCCCCGTTCATCTTTCTCCCTTCATTGTAGCAATATGCACTATGCTAGACACATGCATAGGCAATATGGAGTTTCTGTAGACTCTGAATTCATCTATCTTCCGAATCGCCCAAGACAAGCGTCCAAGCAAGAGGAGAAATAATTCGGCCAATGTTCAAGATTTGCAAGCAAGAAATGTTTAGTCAATGGAGCTGTATTGATAACCTCGAAGCCTCTCATAGTACCATCAATTCAAGGTGGGGAGGCACATGAATAGCGGTACGAATACGAAACAAGTGCTGAGCGACGGTGTTTGTACCTACCTGAACAGTTGGTGCAGTGGGTGTGGAACCTGATCTAGTCATACTAGGCACACTGCGTCCTCGCCCCCAGAATAACAGACAGAAGAACAGAGAAGAGGAAACAGGGTAGGAGCCATGTGACACACTTCTGCCGAGTGATCCATACCATGCCTCGTGGCGGGCGAGAAGGGGCCTCAGGCGACAAGGAGAGCCTGTCTTGGCAATAGCAGCCCTCCCGAGCCCAGAGGAGAAAGGATCGCAGGAGAGCCCAGGCGCTCGAGCTTCCTCTTCTGTATGAATTCTCCGCCTCTTGAATCTTGCTGGCAGCGCGCACCTCTCGTTCCAATCTCCGTGTTCCAGTGGACCGACCAAAGACCACATGAAGAGAAAAGGGGCGCCTTTGTTCCCTTCTCCCACTGCGTACTCCGTCTGGAAAAGGCACATTGACTGCAGCTCATTTGCTCATTTACCCTGAATCAAATGCTGCTTCCTCCGGCGGCTTTTAAAACCTAGAGAGCACATCTCTAGTAGGGGTATTTTCTGTAGTTCGATGGTTGGACGCGTTTCGGTGGGAAATCGCTCCCTTCGATAGCTTCTTGGCTCTTGTTCTGCTGGTGGACACCTCTCTGTGCCTTCGACAGCTTGCTTCAGTCGTTTCGAATGTGGGTGAGAAGAGTGGATCGTGGGCAGCCTAGCCGACGATGGCGCTGGCTGGGCCCCATCGCATCCGACTCCCGCGGTCTGGGGAAGCGGGGAAAGGGACTTGATCCACTGCTCGTACTATGCTTTACTATGGTTTAACTTGTTTGCATGTCAGCCGGAAAAGGGAAAGGGGGGAGGCCAATGGTTTTGCCACCGTCGTGGAATTGAGGATCAGAGCACCAGGGTTCTTGGTTTCGATTTGCCGACCAGAAGTGGAGTTGGGGCGATGTGGGTATAATAATGCTGATTGACGTTGAATTGAACGACAACGACACTCAGACGACGACGAGGTTGGAGATTGGAGATTGGGAAAGGTTATGAAGAAGAAACGAAAAGAGAAAAGAACAGTAAAGGTGCAGACAGGACCAGTCAACCACTTGAAATGCAACACGGTCAGTGCCCTCCCCTGCGCCACCCCCTCATTCTTCGCCCCTCCTTTTCCTGCATTCGCACGCATTAATACTACACATCAACCGCTCAGGCATCATCAATCAGTCAGGCCATCCGGATCAAGCAACGCACCACAAACGCGGCTGGCGTGGTCTGACGGCGCCGCGCATCATCCAACCCCCCCGGGCTGGGTTCTGACGTGGTAATGTCTCAGTGTGATTGGGCGACAAAGGGGAGCCAGGAGCCCAGCTTCCCCCGCTTCTTTGGCTCCTGCTGTCCAGGTGCCGTCTGGGGAAACGACAGGCATTGGGTCGAAGGGTTGGAGGCGAGGCGCCAGGGGGGAAAGAGGACAAGAGGAGCGCTGGGCAGTGAGGGGAAGATACCTCCAGCGCCTGGATGGAATGGGCTGAGGAGTATGTACCAATAGACTATTACAAAGTAATAGTTACACGGTGTATAGTACTTCTTTGGGGGGTTTCATCAGTCCTCCGCAATAAGTAGTAGGACGAGCACCCCCTCGTCCTTCTTTGTTCTTGAGATCATCTTCCCAAATCAACTCGTTTCTCCCTATTCATCATTTTCCTCTGTGATCATAGACTCTAGAAGGAACAACAAGAAAGAATAGGATCGGACAAGAAGAGTAGAGAAGGAGATAGATTCCATTACTGTACCTCTTTCTTACTCTTATTTACTTACACACCAAATCCTCATAACGCTACCAGGTAAGTCAATCAACCCCATGGGCACCACTGTCTCTTCATACTACGCAGCCTGCCTTCCCCCCTCCCACACACGTGGTGAGATTGTTCCCCTCCCTCTCCCTCCCTTACCTCTTCCCCTCTCCTTCCACACACACACACACACACACACACAAACACATGCTACCCTTTCCAATCAACAGCCTTCTCATCCGATTCTAACAAACATTCCCTAAACAGTTCCTAAGCGAACATCTACCTCCAACTATCAATATCAATCTTCTTCAATTACAAACCTCAACAAACATGCCTGTCAGAATTCCCAAGGCCCGCTCCTCTGAGCTCCTCACCTTTGGCGTCGGTGGTCTCGCCGCCTTTGCCCCCTTCTACATGATGCTGCCCGGCGCCAGCGAGAGGGTTGCATCTCAGACTGCCAGATGGGCACCAAGATGGTATGTCGATGCTGCAACGACACATGCATCAATCAATCAATCATTCTGCATCTGCGTGTCTTTTCCAATGACCACATCACATTTCCTAACTACTTACTTACCTACAAACCACCCACTCTCACTCTCTTTCCTACTTGTAACAATTCATCATCTACCGACCTTCTTTGAAAGGCCCCCGCCCCCCCCCCCCTTTTCTGCGACATCCTTATCCTCTTTTCACTCTAAAGTAATACCAATAAACTAACTTCGTTTCTTTTCAAACCTCACAGGGAACGCAACATCAACTACTTCACCAACCCCGTCGAGCGAGGCACCCAGTTCATCACCCCCGCCGTCGAGCGCAACGTCAAGCGTATCGACGACAAGCTGCCCCTCGAGCGTGTCGCCCGCGGCGTCGACAGGCGCATCAAGAAGGGCATTGACCGCGTCGGCGCCGTGGGGTCGACCTGGCCCAAGAGGTCGTAAGGACAAAGATGGGGTTGGGGAACGTCTTGCTTTGTCTTGGTGGTTGTATTCTCTCATTGTATTGTGGATTGTCAAAGCTGAGTGATGATGGATAGGTGATGGCCATGGGGATCCTGAACGACTTTGGTCTCTACTTACTCAATCTCACTTGAAACCCTCCCTCGATGGCCTGCCGGCACACTCGCTTGGCTTGGGTTGGGATTACGGCGTTGGACTTGATCTGGCATTTGGGTCATCCAGTCTCATGTCAACAAACGAACCCTGAGACGTGAGGTCTCCTGGGTCTCATACATACATATTATCTACATAACGGCATTGAATTGAATCATCTCACCACACATGTTCGTTGTCGTCGACGTTGTCATCCTCCATGACCTTTGACGTGATGCACTGTATAAACACATTTTCTCATACAAGATGCTTCCCGCCTTCCTATCTGACAACACTCTGAAGTCTGTCTCCATAGGGTATGCCGCCAAGTACGTGCGACCCATATTATCCACTGACCCTTTGACACAGACAGACAACACAGACGCAAACTCATCAAGACGACAAGTGAAACGAAGCATTTCGATTAAGAAAGCAAGACCATCAACCAGGCCACACTATGTTGAAACCATTACGTCTCTCTCTGACTTAGAAGAGTCTTCCTGGTGAAAACCCCCCGGAAATTTTCTCCCATATCTTCCCCTCTTGGGTAAATGGCTGCATGGAGGGGTCTGTAGTATCAAACCCCAGATCCCACCATGAGCTGGAAATAATGTACAAGCAGTAACTGACAACGGCCGACCTCCGAAAAGTACAAGCACATATCGTGCAGGACCATCCTCTCCACTCAAGCCTAGAGGGGACTGGGTGGCAGGACGGTCAAAGAAACACCAGACACCAAAGCCATCCACGGTCTGTCTGCAACAGCAAATAAACAACCCCAAATAATAAACAAGACGATAGAAAACCACTGTTCGCGGTGTCAGGACGCCCACCGCACGCCCAGGGAACGCCGTCAGATCAAGGCGTAGATGAGGCACACCGTGTACCGGCGCAACAAGATTTCACGGGCAAACAAGCCGTAGAGTTTTATCTCTCCACACAGTAAAGCAAAAATAAGAATAGAAGAAAAAAAAGAAAGTTCAAGGGAAAAAGTACGGTGTAAAGCTGTCGACCCAAGCTAGAAGTCGACCGCGCAACCACCAAACACCATCATCTGGCATGCTTTTGGGAGTGCGCAAAGAAAAAGAGGTATTCACGTAATCCCCGCCTGAGACAAACGATACAAGCAAGGCTTTGAGCATGATGTCCCTGTGGCCTTATCGGGGAGCAGGCGCGCTGCGAGGCCCATCAGCAACAAAGAGAAGCTTGGAGACTAGGCCGCAAGCGGGAGTCGAAGGGGGGGGGGGCGAAATTCACACTCCGCCTCCCATGAAAGCGGCCAGGTCATCAAGCTCGAGTAGCTGACGCTCAAAGGCCGCGCACAGCTCGGTTGGTGTCATATCGACAGAGTTACCGCCGTCCTTGGGCGGCACTGAGCCGGAGACACCACCAGCGTTGGACCCGTTAGATGCAGGCGCCGGAGACTCGGCCTTAACAACGTCCTGCGGGCCTGCTGCGGGGGGTGAGCCATTGGCTGGCGTAGAGTGACCAGCCGAGCCGCCATTGATAGTGGTTACACCAGTGCGGCGAGGTAGAGGGGGCTCACTGCTGCGACTATCCATGGGAGCAGCAGGGACCGTCTGAGGGGTGCCCTGCCGAGCGCCCTCCGTGGATGGCTGCGGAGCCGACTGTGGCTGGCCCTCGGGCTGAGGCGCGCCTTGCTGGGCCCCGTGCTGCTCGTAGTCCATCGAGTCGTTCTGGGTGTCGGCCTGGCTCATCCGGTCGTCCTTGGCAGAGGGCGACCGCTGGATCTGCATGCGGGCATCCTCGCTGGCCTGCTCACCATCCTCGGCAAGGCTGCTGTCCTGCAGGACACGGCTCATGACGCTGAGATGGCGGTGCCAGGGAACGACCAGGTGCCAGGAATCGGCGCCCTCCTTCATGAGGCGGAGACACTTGTCGACCATGGTGTGGATGGTGTCATGGGTGTGGGGCGGCGAGAGGCCCTTTAGGGCCAGGTAGGCGACGGTAGAGCCGGCGGTGAAGCCAGAGAAGAGCATAAAGATGGGCAGACAGCACACCATGGAGGGCTCGGTCGACCGCTGGAGAGCGATCAGCATGGTGATGATGCTGTGGGAGGACTCGAGGATACGCTCGACGGTCTGCATCTGGCTCTGGGCGGACATGCGCCAGGCCTCCATGCTGAAGTTCTCTGCGGTCACGACCTGCAGGATGCGGCGCCTGTTGATGAAGATGGTTGCACAGTGGAGCAGCATGTGGATCATGGCAAAGGTCAGGCCGCTACCCATGGTGATGTGCAGATCCATCTGGCCCTGGCGCTCGGCAAAATGGTGTGGGAGGTTGGCGCGAACCTGCGAGACCTTGGCCTCGAGGATCTGGCACTGCTCCTCCCTGAAGGTGTCGAGCGTGGTGGTGGTCATCATCTCGACGACCATGCGCCAGGCCTCGGTAGCGAGGACGATGTGGCCAAACTCGCCGATGGGGGCGGTCATGCTCAGGCTGGGGCAGCCGGGCGGCGGGTTCCCGTCGAGTGTGCGGACAGAGACGGGGTTTCCAAAGTTGAAGTTCATATCCTCACAGGGAAGAGCCACATCCTTGACGTCCAGCTTCGACAGGGCCGGGTAGCGGCCAGGGCTGCTGGTAAGGAAGCAGTCCAGGATATAGATGAGCCAGAGGGTGCGGCGGAAGGACTCTTCCTGGAGGAAGTGATCTGGGTCATTGTGATGACGGCTGACATGGACGACACGGTACATCTGGGCCATGCGCGCAGCCTGGCCGAGATAGATGTAGGCACGGACGGCGCTCCGAGAACCCCACTCGTGAATCACCATCAGGCAGAGGGCCTGAATGTCGGCAAGAGTCGGGTGATCCAGAGACAGCCAGATGTAGTTGCTGGCCTTCAGACCAAAGTGCTCGGCGGCCTGGGGAGAGCCCGAGTTACGCCCATAGCGCTGGATGATCATTGGAGAGTGCCTGAGAGGAGAAGGACAAGCCAGGTCAGCACACCAAGCCCAGGCATGAGCGAGCAGGTAAGGAAGGACCTGTATGCGGATGAGACTCACCTTGCGGCAGTGCACAAGAGGGCGTTGACCATGACACTATCAACCCCGTTGTTTCTGAGCTGCTGGATGAAGGACGGCTTGTGGAAGGCGACACAGGCGGGCATGACCTTGTTGATGACACGCTCGCACTGCTCGAGCATCTCTGGACCGAGCCTTAAAAAAGAAGGAAGGCGTTAGCCATGCTGGGACGACGTCTTGAGGCATCTTCATAAACAAGATAATTTCATTTCGAGGAAGGAACTGCAACGATAACGACAGGGTGTATCTCGCGTGTATGTGTGGATAGGGTTCTGTTGGAGATGATTCTGCCCGAGTACGGAGGGCGGGAAATTGAGGCCAAGGAGACGAAAGAGGGCTCGAGCCGGAAAGCCGACGGGATAGCCGGCAGAAGAATTGAAAATGAGAGCGAAGAACAGTGGGGCACAAGGGAGGATGCACGGAAGGAACGAAGGTCCCGTTTGGTGCTGGGATGGACGGCCACAAGCCCGGAGCGACAAGCGTCGGAGCTTGGGGTGGGAGGGGGTTGGTGCAGGGTGGTCTTGGGGGTGGTGGGACCTTATTTCTTGGGTGGTAAAACCGGAACTGAACGCCGCACCGAGAGCCTCCCCTGAAATTCCAGAGGGAGAAATGAGATTGAGGAGGAGGCCCTACTCCTCTATCTGGGGTGTTTGGAGTGATACGGTCGGAAGAGGTGATTCAACTCGAGTCTCCTCGACAAGAAACAGACCCAAGACAAGACCAACAGTTGTCTCCTCTCTCTCTCTCTCTCTTTGTGCCGAATGAAGAAGAAAGAGCTCCGATGCGAGCAGGCAGAACAGATGAACAGATAGACGGACAGGCAGGCAGACAGATAGAAACATGAACATACTTCTCGTTGGCAGGTGCAGTGTTGCGCGCGGCCGAGGGGCCCGAGTGAGACTGGGCGTTGCGTTCGGTGTGCGTGCCGGAGGCGTTAGACCTTTCGGTGGGCAGCGCCTCTCGCGATCTTTGGGTGGTTCTGGCCGGAGAGACGCCGTGTCCGCCGTGGCTCATGGACTCGGAGGGCAGATAGCATTCGTGCATGCCCTTTGCGCAGTTCTTGCAGGGCGCGCGCCCGTTCTCGTAGACGCACTTTGTCTTGCCCTTGCGGCAGCGCACACAGGCGCCACCAGCCCTGAGGGCCGTGGCACGGACGGCCGACATGCTGGGGTGTGGACGAGAAGGGAGAAGAAGAAGCCTTTGGAGGGCAAATTTGTGCTTGGCCCGCGCGAGTGGAGGGTTGCCGGTGACGAAAATGTTGCTGCTGTTGACGACGTGGTTGTCGACGATGTCGTCGCGTGTGGTTCAGTGGGGGTGTGTAGATGCGCAGGTGAATGAAGGAGTGAGAGGTAGAGAAGAAGAGAAGAGAGAAGGAGAGAGGGAAGGAGAGAGAAAGGGAAAAAGAGACTCGAACGAGGAGGAGAGACGGGGCGAGGGGTGTGTGTGTGTGTGTGTGTGTGTGCGGGCCGGTGGGTGTTCGCTTGCGTGTGGGAGAGAGGAAAAGAGAAAGTAGGTGTGAGGGCGAGCGCGTGCGTGGTTCAGTGTGTTCGGAGACCCGGGGGTCGAAATGCGAAAAGGTCCGGGGCCTGGGGTCCGAATGGGCTGACACCACTGGTCGCGGGCCACTGCGGGTGACACCAGCGGCTCGATCTAGGATGGATGGGTTGGTTTTGGTCTTGGTCTTGGTTTTAGATTTTCCACCCCCTTCTTCATCTAAATTCTTCCCAAAAGGCAAACAGACGGACGGACAAACAGACAAACAAGACAGATCAGAGGAAAGTCTGGAAAAATTTGGTGTCAAAGGTGTTAAAAAGCACCCCTTTTTTCGCTCCGAGACGGCTGGTGAACAGGAGTCTAAAGGATTCGCTGGTGAAGAAGAGAGAAGCAAGACGAACGGCAGGGGAGAGGAGATGAATCTAACGTGATTGATGTCGTGCAAGAGGAGGGATGGGGAAGGATAAGAAGAGAAATGGACCAAGGTGATGCAAGGGAAGACGAACGTGGATGGAAGGGGAGGCGAGAAGAGCGGAAGAAGGGGGAGAGGAGGAAGAGAGGGAAGGGGGAAAGGAGGAGGGGAGAGAAAAGAGAGAAAGTGGAAGACGGGGCCGGAGGTGGGATGCTGAGGGTAGCGAGGGTAGCGAGGCCAGTGAGCAGAGCAGAGAGGGTGGGCAGCAGGCTCGGGGCCTCTGTTGGGGTACGCGGCAGAAGGTACCTGGCCCTGCCGTGACCCTGCCGTACACCCTTAGCTCCACTGTACCCGAGAATGGGGCTGACCTGCTGCCGTGATTTTGTGATTTTTTTCAGTGGCAGCCGTGGCAACACAGCACAAGGGGGGCCACGCTACGGTGTCCGTTGGCCCCGATCACTCGACGCCTGAGGCACCCAACCCCGGCCGGAGCGCCGACAGGATTTGCCTCGTCTCCCACCCTCCCTTCCCTCCATGACTCTTTCGCTTTTCTTCCTCGCCTTCTTGTGCAAGCATCCTTTTTTTCCTCCTCGCTGTCTACTTGTGCAGGCAAAGCGTTTATCTTCAATAGCAGCTCACAGTTGATTCAATAGTAGTATCTATTTGCTGATCATCATGTTTCCCTGGAGGAGGCACACCTCTCCATCACTGTCCTTAACCCCTCGTAACCTTTCCACGTGTACCCGACTGAACGAATGTATTGGTTGTGACACATGACACATAATACATGTCATGGCATGGCATGTCATGTCATGATTGATGTCTGTGGTCGGGTTGGGATGGAAAGGGATGGGTTGGGTTGGTGGGTTGAGTTGGCAAAATCGGAGATGGGTTAGAACTGGCGAGGAGGACGGGAAGGAAAAGGGTTGGAGGAGGGGGGGTAGGACCGGTGGGCGAGGAGGAGGTCTGGGCCACCTGCGTCACCTGGGTCATCCCAGGAAAACCTGGCCTGGATAGGAGGCCCCGGAGCAGGTACGGCGCGGGCTGGAGGGGCGAAGGGGGCAGGAACCTGGGATGAGTGGCCCGGGACATCGGTGGTCTGAAGTGCTTTCCTTATTACCTGCCTTGCAAAAAAGTTTCGCAGTGGTACCAAAGTACTTGATACTAACTACGATGGTAGTGGTAGCACCTACCATAGTACAGTAGTAGTAGTAGTAGTAGTAGGGCTAGGGGGAAGGAGGAAGGGGGGATGGGGAAAAGAAGGGAAGGAAGGAGACGGGGACAGAGCGAAGAGGGAAGGGCCCAAGGCCGTCGTCACCACTTCCCACCCGCAGCTCTCCCTATCTGTCCTTCTTTTTTCCCGCTCCCTTCTCTCTCTGTTCCCCTCCGGCTCCACGGAACACGTGCCGTCCCAACCCACCCCCCCCCCCCCAAACTCATTTCACAAGGGCAAAACAACCATCTCAAAATTCAAATCTCCTTCTCGGCTCCGACCTAACCTTTTGTTTTGGAAATAAAATCAAGATAACAAGAAAGAAGTAAAAGAAACAGAAGAGAATTTCCAGGTGTGCGCACAACAGGCCAGAAGAAAGAGCTGACCTTGTACAACGTACGCCATCATGTTGGGGGCGACTTGTATTTTTAGAAACAGGAAACCTTACCTCGCCTCATCTCGCCTGCATCGCCAGCCGTTCCTGAATCGAAGAAGCAAGACGGAAGAAGAGAAGGAGAAAAAAACAGCATTTGTGAAAATAAAAAGCAAAACAAGAAACGCCCGGCTAAGTCATGTAGCCCACATCACCCTCCTCCTCAGCTTGATTCGGGTATGATGGCAGCACGGGGTAACCGCACCTGTTGGTGTCGGTCCCACTTTGCCTCGTAGTGCAGAAGAGAAAGGGAAGAGAGGTGCACGCGGCATGCCGGCGGTCCCGGCGCCAAAATCCTCATAGCCTCGGGCTTTCGCCCACACCTGGGCCCCTCCTGGTTCTGCCTTCTATTGACTCTCGTCCGCCTGGATTTCTTCCAAGCCATCATGTTTCGGGCGGCCGACAAGGGAGGAGGAGAAGGAAAGCAAAAGGAAGATGAGGCTGCTGAGCTGATGCTTTATAACCCGACCAGCCGCCCAAATATCGAGAAGTAAACCCTTGGGTGGCGTGAGTCGAACTGAGCTCAGCCGGGAGACGGATCAAGCCCCGTCACCTTCATTTAGGCAAATCTTGGGGAGGGCTCGCCAGACTCGGGGGCACAAGCACACGCCCCACCCCCAATACGCATGACCGACGACCCCTTCTGGCCTGTTGCACCCTTCTGTGCACTGCCGTAAACCCGTGGCATTGGACATCGGCTAGCAGCACAGCGATCGATCGCCCTGCTCTGCCTCGGGGCATTCGTACCGTTCCGGCTCTACCGCAAATCTGTTTCGACTGTCTCATCCACGCATCCTGCCGCCCACCTCCGTTCTCTGTGACACACGCGCGCGCACACACACCACTGGTCCCTGTACAATGGCGTCCCTTCCATCCACCACCCCTCTTCTCCTTGCCATGGGACCCTTTTCCTAGAATTGACAACAGTCGCGGGGTTCACCATGAACTTCGTGGCTCGCAGAGTAACGGCACCAAGAAAGGATACAGACAAGAGGCGATCAACTATTGTCGCTCGGCTGTGGCTCGGACCAAAGCCCGTGAGAAAGTGACACCCAGCCAGGAGATGAGATGGGGTGTCGTTCCGATTCAAGACCCGAGATTCCCTGTTTTTCCTTCATTCTCTGCAGATCATCCAGGGCTATCCAAGGCTACACGGCACACCGTCACATCTACATGAACAATCTCGCCATGAGGGGTCCAAAAAAAAAAAAGGAAGAAAAAGAAAGGGAAGATGAATAAAAAGAGAGGGCAAAAGGCGCCAGCCAACACTGACCTGACTGTGCACAAAAACGCCTGTCCGAGGCCTTCGTCTCCGTTTTGTTTTCTTGCTTGATCCACAGGCCGAGGGAGCTTTTTTAGGAGCAAATGTGTTTGACGACACCCCGGGGTACACTCCGGCCTGCTAGCTCCTACTTCCGGCACGGGACTTGAGACGTAGACGTGGCTCCCCCCCCCCCCTTCCTTGCAAGCCAGCTGATCCAGTCAATGGCCCGCCAACTTTATGAATCCTCAGAAGATCCTCCATGGATGATGGCAGCCAGTTACATGCCTGTATCTCCCCTGCCGCCTTTTTCAAGACGCGGAAGTGTCATGATGTGAGAGGGAGGAAATATAGACCGTCCAACAGACTCTCTCTCCCCCGCCCACACACCGAATATGCCCCGGTAGGTGTGGAGCCCTGCGCGTGGCCTGCTGCCAATTTCTTCCGGCTCGACAGGGATCAGGGCGACTACGAGGCCGCCTGCCGACCTGCCCACCGCTGTTCTCGTTGGGCCTTGCACTGCCGCCTGCCCCGTCGACGGCGACATCGGTATTATTGTCCAACCCGGGAGGAGCAGGAGGTGGGTGGGGAGGAAGATGAAAGAAGGGGGCTGGGCACTGATCAAATTCACGCGCGATATCCGCTGGATCTTCTCGCTCCTCGGAGCAAAGCAATTCTGTGTTGCTGTTGCCGTCGCCTGACAATCAACGTTTCAGCCTGGGCAGTCTGGCAGCAGCATCGCACACAACTTGGTGCCGAAACTTTTTTCATTCTCTCTTTGTGAACATTTCAATTCCACGAGTGGAGCAAATTTGCAAGGTGCTGTTGTTTCCATCACCTTGGAAGATTACAACCTACAGGGTACTACTTTGAGCAATCAGACGCCGTGTAGGCGAGATTACATTGTCGGCCCGACGGCCTGATGAACGCGTCCAGAAAATCTCGGGCGCGCGAGTTGCTCCGCAGGGGCCCAACACTTTGCTGTGATAGCTACGCCGTAAGATGACGCTTGCAGCCGATGCAACCCCCGACAGCACTCGTCGTAGCGTTTGTGGTGCCTGCAGGAACCTTAAGGCATGGCCACGAGACGCCACGAAAGACACGCGATTATGGCTCCAGGAGCAGCCTGTCCTCTCAGTGGAGATACCGGGCTTTGGTATCGTCTTGCTGGGATCTCCCCACCTTCTCCTGGATTACCCTCTTATCGTATCTTGCGCAAAGGAGGTAGGAGTCTGAGAGGGCTTGACCCAGGCTTGTTCACAAAATCTATGACCATATAGTTGACTCGCCGAGAGCAGTGCCCGATCTGTATGCAGGGTGACAGAAGTAGTTCTTCTTGTCAGTCTATTCAGTCATGGCAACGCCTTGATTACTTCGATGCCAACCCGATTGCTCCCTTCACGAAATCCAGCAATATCTTTCCACCATACGTCCACACACCCCAGATGGCCGCCCCAACCAAGAGATAACTCATTAGGCCCCTAAAGAGCAAGACCTTCTGCAAAAACTTCATGGTCTTTGCATCATTCACCCAGGGAAACTCCATCACCTTGCCCTCCCCGTCCCTGGGCACGTCTTTGCCCAGGAGCCTGCAGATCGGCTCGTACCCATCGGCAGCCCGCCACTCCAAGATCACGCGCCCTCGCTTCATGGCCTCGCGCCGCACCCAGTCATTATAGGCGTAGTAGAACTTTTCCGAGGGAAGCGGTGCATCGAAGCCGTACCGCGAGGCAAAGGCCTGTCGCGCTGTGTGGTGCACGGCGTAGTGAAGGCGGTCGGTACGCCAGAGGGAGGTGGTGATGCGGTATGTGTTGGTATACTTGTGATGAAACCCTCGAGGTCAGCCTGTGGTGCGATCGGAACTCTCTTGGGCTGTGTAGTCACTGAGCGGACTATGATGAGGATCACTCACGAAGAAGGAAATCGTCGCGTCAAACGATCTGACCCAGGCCGCCGCGTCGTCACGCTGATTCAGGATCACGGCGGCGTCGGGATACATATCCATCAGGTCGTCGATGAACATGATACCGGGGAAGTCTGCGGTTGCTGCATACCCGGTGAACAAGGGCTTGATCATCTTCTGCCGTTTCTTCGTGTCCGGCTCTTGCATAGCGTCGACTACGAGCTGCAGCCTGTCTGCATGGGGTGCAACGTGGGCCACTGTCACCGATCAGGCCATCAGCTTCATTCTCCTTCTGTAGTCGTGGTCTTGATTCTGGTCTCATACGTACTGTGCATACATGGCTCACAGCCCAACACTGGTCCTTCTAGCGCGGCCTGCAGTGAAGAGGTCGCGCATCGTGAGAGGCCAGCACAGATGACTTGGATGGTTCGGGCTCCTGCGCCGGCTTGCACGACACGATCGTCAGTTACGAAGCGGAGTTTAGGCGCCATGTCGAGGGTTGATATTTATGGGTCGTAGAAAAGATGATGATAATTAGTATGAAAAATATCCCCTTTTGTTTTCGGCCTTGATTTGTATATTTTGATTTGCTTTCTTCTGGCTTGTGCTTTTTTGGTTCTCTGGGCTGGATATTAGTGCCGCTGGCCCTGAGAAAATAAATACGGCGCAGCTGGCGAGGCTCTCTCTTTAAATATTTCCAAGTGTTCATACCCCGTATTGATCTAAGATTCTTTACAGGCTGATAGATCTCAATTCATAGGACCTCCTTTACAAGATCCTAGGATGCCACGGAAACTTCTGTTGGTCAGCAACGTTTATTATGCAGGCACAATTAGGTCTACTCAGGAGCGCTAAGCACTCAGCTGTAAGCACTTTTTATTCATTTCCCTGCTTACTCGTTCCTTTGATCAATCTGCCTTGATGGGATCCAATGGCACCCTAGATCGCCTAAAGCACGTTGCAAGTCTATAATCCCAAATGACACCTGCTTTATCTGGGCGGAACATGCCTCCCCCCCCCAAAAAAAAAACTAAAACTCTGCGACTGAAGAAGACATTGGAAGCTGAATGTGCTGCGGCCATCGTCTAGAACAAGTGTGCATTGTTGATCCTAGCCCCCAAAGCCTTGTCAATCTCTCTCTCTTACCCCGTGGGCGTGCATGGCTCTTCTGAAGGCCCCTTCCTCAGGCAGACAGACAGGTAGACAGCCTACAAGGGGGGGGGGGGGGAGAGTATATGTCTCTCGTCTTTGGAACACATAGCTTGCAGAGATTGTGCACATCCGGCTGTCCAACTGAGTCAGCACTAAAACAGGTCTACAACTATTCTTTGAGGGGCGGCCGACGCCCGTCTTGTTCCTGGATTCAGGGCGGCAGACCGGGTAAGTCAGCGGGTTGTCGGCCGATACCCCCAAGGCGGCACAGGGGTTCATCGTGTTTTCCTTTTCTAAACCTACAAACCAGAAAAACAGTTGTTTGGAATACTTTTCTCTATCCTCGATCCGTTGGTGGCCAACAACTTCAGTTGGCTATATCTGCCTCCTCAAGTACTTCATGTATGCTGGGGGCCACACCGTCCTGAATGGAGTCATGACATATCACTGGAACCAAACAAGATATCGGTGATGATTCCAATAGAGCAAGCCTCGACACCAATGATCCATCTCTGGAACCTGAGTCTCTTTTCTATTCCTATCCGTTGCGAACCAAGATTTATGTCTTCTCTGTGCCGAACACTCATTACAGAAGTGTCTAGATGGACACTGTGAATGTTTTACTCAACACCTTGATGGTGACCAGCTCGTCGTCAAGCTCTCAGATCACTGGTCCAGTGCTATCCACCACGGAGACATTGCGCACGATGCACGACTGGTTCCTATAAAGACCCCCAACCGTGCCCTCGAACACCCTGCCCAGATAATCCAGGGCCCTCGTATGCCCATTGGCAAACTCGCTCACGTGCTCGCCCACCGTGTTCCTCTCGTACAAGACATCCACGCCCTCGGCACAAAACTGCGCGACCAGCTCATCCGTCTGGTAGATGGGGCTGAACTCGTCCGCAATCGCCTTGTACAGGAACAGAGGCACGCGAGGGGTCCCGTGCAGGCCCATCTGGCTGGAAGCATACAGGTCCAGCAGGACCGGCGCGAACAGGTCCGCCACGCCGCCGACAAAGTAGTCCGAGATGTTCTGGCCCGCAAAGACGGCAAAGTTCTCGACCACGGAGTTGTTGAGCACAGACAGGAACGTGGTGGCGTTGTACGGCCCGCTCGTCTTGAGCCTGGACAGCAGGAACGCCCGCGCCGCGGCGTCCTCGACCGTCACGCCGACGACGCCGGCCGGGAGGTCGCCTGCGTACTCGGTGCCGTCGATCTCGTAGAACACGGTCGTGAAGTTCGGCACGAGACCGCCCAGCACGGCGCCCGCCAGCGGCAGCTCCGGCGCGTAGCTCCCCTGCAGCTCCACCGCCCACTCGCTGGCGATGGAGCCGCCGGAGTAGCCCCATACTGCGCAGCGGGCGTCCTCGCCGCCCGACAGCCCGATGCTGGGCCGGGCGCGGGCCAGGTTCAGCACGGCGCGGAGGTTGTCGAGCGTCGCCTGGCCCTCGAGAAATGTGGCGCCGAAGGCGGCCCTGGTGGACTCGTAGTCTGGCACGCTGACGAACCAGCCGCGGCCGAGGGCGGCGGTGAAGTCAACCCATTGGGCGGTGGCGTTGGGGGTGTAGAGCAGGTAGCTCGGCTGCTGGTCCACGGCCGGGGAGTCGATGGGCAGCTGGTACGACAGGAGGGCCTTGTGGAGGGGCTTATCGGAGGACGACCTGCTGTGCTCGATGGGCGGGGCGAGGAGTGTGGTCACCGCCCAGGTGGGGCTCTGGTCGTTATCTGTTGTGCGGTAGAGGATGTTCCATGCCGCTGAGCAGTTGGCGACGATGGAGCACAGGTCGCCTGGGGCCTCGCGGACGCGCAGGATCTCGCCTGGTGCGGCGGCCGTGTAGTTTTCTGGGGCTATGTACCACGGGTCTTGGCTTGGTGGTAGCGGCGTTGAGGTGGTAATGGTTTGAGCTGCGGTCTGGAGAGACGAGCCTATGAGTAGGGCAGTGCAGTAGCCTAGAACATGGAGAGATTTAGCCATGGTGGGCAGTTGAGGGCTGAGACTGTATGTCTGAAAGAAGACTGTTGGAAAACTGTTGAAGTTAGTCTACAGAAATTTTGAGGATAAACGCGTGGATAGGTGGCTAGAGGCTGCTTCTTTATATCATCTCGATCTGTATTGTTTACGGATTTCCGAGCGGATTCTTAACCAACAAGACTTCATCAATCCTTCCCGGCGGGTTCAGTGTGTCCATGGCAGGAAGTGTGAGCCTCTCTCCCTTTTGGGTTACGTGAGCTGATGAGTGAAGTTCTGCCGCTGGATTCACATATTATTCTGCACGGCGCATAGTAGTTTGTATTGGTAAGATTCATTATGACTCCCCGCCCTGACAAGACGTTAAGTCATCTACGTAATCAAAGAGAACTCCAGGTTGTACATCCCTGAATTCGGGCAAGCGGATTTGGAATCCGAATGCGACCCATGTAAGAGCTGTTCAGTCGGCTTGTTCAACTATCCGAATTTCGAATCTATTACCGACTTGACTTGGCGCGCAAAGTATCTATTGAGGTAATAAGGGAGAGCTAGGAAATGATGATTGTGGGTCCGAAAATGCAGAATGCCGACCGGAAAGTGCAAATCATTTCCTTTCCAACCTGCAAGCACAGAGGATCCAGTGCGCATTGTACAACACCTTGATGTTAATCTTTGCAACACGAGCGTGAAGAAAGTGATACTATAGTACTTAAGTAGCCAGTAAAGACGTATCCAGATGGCAAGTCCTGCGTGAATCTGATGGTAGCTACTCGAGTACTTTACCCAACAATTGCTCATCCATGAGGTCTCCTTTCCATGTGTATGATTTTCATTAGCTGTCCTCAGTAATCCCCCAGAACACCTTACAATACGAGACTCCGAAGGTGTATAAACCCCACCGAATAATCACTGGCTCCTGGCATCACAACGAAGCGTCGTGATAGTATTCTGGGTACGAGCTACGGTAGCCAAGCAGTACCTGCCCTATCATCACACCGCCAACATAATTCAAGACGAGTCCCAAACATCTCGACACCATCTCAGGCCCAGGGAGAGCCATGACGACGCCTCCACGATGCATAAAGAGCAAGGCTTGGAAGAAGCTCCTGCGTATGCCGGCTTTCCTGCAGTCATCGCGATAGCCCCAAACATTACCTCAAGAAGTAAGAAAATCAGAACAGTCAGCAAGTTGGTCATCACAAGACACCCCCGTGGGAAACGAAGTAAAGAGGAATGACTCACGAAAGTAAGCCTCGTCCGTGTGCCTCGAGACAGGATCCAGCATAAACTCAACCACCAAGCCCGTCTTCTCGCTTGCGTTGCAAAACGTATGCATCTCGCGCCTGGGCACGACGACTACCTCGCCCGCTGACGCCAGCCGCTCCGCCCCGTTGGTCCCGAGGGTGAACTTGGCAGTCCCGCTTGTGACGTGGAAGGTCTCTGCCTGCCAGAAGTGCCGGTGCAGAGGCGGGGCGAGCGACGAGTTGGCGCCGTTGTGACTGAGCCCCTCGCGTCGAGCTTCGGCATTTGAGGCTGCTAGAGGGAGTCTGTTGATCACGAGATAGCGGCTGCCGGGTGGCTTGAACTCGACTTGAGAACGGCCGCCGTCAAGGATGAATTTGTCTACATGGCTGATTTTGGTCCTTGGTGGATGTTTGGCGAGGAAGGAGAGCATGGTGGATAATGAGGTCCGTTGAGGAACGGTGTCTTTGATGTTGAAGGGCTTGTGTCATGTGCTGCATAAAGTGCTTGCGGCTGCTGTGGGACGGCCCGTCCTCGACCCTGTTACTAGTGTGTGTGCATGGGCTATTGGGCGGCTCTTTTCCAACCCTCATCTGTAATGGAGTTCCAACACATTTCCAGAGAGGAGGCCATCGAATTTTTAAACCTCTGATGGCACTTACTTGCCATGTGCGCCTGGAAATTGGCCTTTCTTCCTCTGAGGCAAGCGTGGAAAAGCCAAACCAGGGTGCGGACATTGAAGATGCAAACGTGCTGCCCGCTTGAGGTCCGTCAAGTTCCAAGGTTCTGTCTGATCTACCAACACTTTGCAAACATGCTTGATGAACCGTCAATATCATGTACACCCCTCAAAGAAGCATATCCATGATTTTCGCCAAGCCCTGCTCGTCCCCCTTCTAACGTTGCAGCCTTGTTTGGATCAACCCATCCAGGAGTATAACTGCCCCCAAAGTCAATAACACAGGCGTCATCGTCCTTATCGATCAGGACATTTTCGGCCTTGGCATCACCCCAGATGATGCCTTGCTGATGAAGCGTCTTGACCGAAGCCTATCGTCGTCGTAAGTCAGACGGTTTGTCGAAGACAATCCAACTTGACAACACCGCTTTCATGTCGATCCATGGGAACAGTATGAAGTTGTAATGGAGCTCTTTGCATGGGCCTGAGTACTTGAGTGCTGAATATCTAGTGAAATGTTTCTCAAAAAGAAAAAGAACTAATTAGATACTTGATTTCAGGTGAGAACTTGGCTGTCAGTATTCAACTGTGTATACTCTTATCTCCATATTGGCGTATAGCTAGGTTGTTAATTATATTTGTTCGCTTAGACAAGATTGATCTTGTGGTTCTTATGTCCCCCCCGGGGGGCCGGGGGGGGGGCGAGCTGTACAAAGTCATGCTAAAAGCTATAATGAAGAGCATCGTCTTTGTGGCACTGTGGCTCCAGTTCAGCCAAGATGATTAAGGGCGGGTAAATTGGAGATTCAAAGACGAGGAACATTCCTCTGATGCTTTTGATCAAGCTGAAGAAACCCAGACACTATCGTATGTTGTGCAACACCATATCATCAGAATATATTTTCTTGGCGCAACTTATTTGATGCAGGTATAGAGCCTCCAGAGCCAAGAGCAGGACTTTACACCCACTCCTCACCACTCTTTTCTAAGCAGCTACAGAGAGCAAGCAGGCCAAACCCAACTGTTCCAGGGGGGTGTCAAAGAAGCATGCAGCCTTCCGCCAGCAGAAGCAATCATGTCTGGGGTTCCACCGTTGTGTGTTCATCTTGCATGACCCTGCGAGTTTTTCAGCAGCCAGCCACTAACTGCACCAGCAGCAGCAGCAGCAGCAGCAGCAGCAGCAGCAGCAGCACAGGCAGCAGCAACTTTCATCTGAACTGAGGCTTGCAATAGACTTCAATACAAATTAAATCAACAACTTTCAACAAAAAAGACTGTGGCGTAGTGGTATAGCGCAGGGTTGGAGTAGTAGTTAACTTGTCTGATCCCCATAGGCATTGTCCTTTGGCCATCAGGAGACACGGGTGCAAATCCCGTACTCTGCAACTTTTTTCCTTTTTTCCTCTTTTCCTTTTTCCCCGCGTCATCTATCCTTTTTTGTTGTTTGCTCCTCTTTCCTTCCCTTGCCTCACTTAGGCTTTCATGTCATCTAACCGTCAAAGATACATTTGACACAGAGACAAACGACTCTTCCATCATCATCAGCAGTCGTTGGTACACGCCTTTTAGAAAGAGTATGAGGCCGACCAACAGATTGAATTGTTCTAATACACACACACAGAGAACATTCCTTGAATGAAGGCATTACAAACTCAGCAGCTTGTTTGTACACTGCTGCAAAAGTCCTTCGTCCAGTTTGAACACCCCTAATAGAACAGAGTAATAACTTTGAAGTTCCATGTTCTTTGCCAGCTGTGACTGCACATGTGTGACTACTGATGACCACATCTACCATCCTCAATCCAGCTCTTCAAGAACTCGCATCCTCTCCTCAGCCCAGTGCCTTTCATATGCCCAGACAACCTGGATTTAGATGAGGTGGGTCTATTTAAGCTTATATCTATTGATAACAAGCGACTTGATCCACAAGATAGTCTCTGAACCCTGAGTGCCCCAGAACCTGCGGTCTCATTGTCGCGTCATCATCATTGTCATCATCACCTTAATGAAAAAGTGGAGAGGGGAGGTGGGCAAGTGATCCTAGCAAAGCTGTCATGTTATCCAGCAGACACAAGCAATGCACACATTTGTCAGAATAATGCTATTTATTTTGTGTGTGGAACAGAAGTCTCTTTATAGCTGGATGGAGAGGAGTAAAGGAGGAGGAAGATGAGGATGACCGGGACCTGACCTCAAGCCTTGGTTCTCAAACATCCTCACAGTTCCAAAGCCCAGAGCCAACAGTGGATAATCAGTAAACTTGGATATCCCTCCCATGCCCAGTCTCAATCTGCATGATGGAAGGCCCCCCCTCCATAATGTACAGTGTTGCTCATCCCACACCGGTATTCCACCTCAAATCTCAATGACATTCACATAAGCCTCAGACACGTAGCCGGCAACGCCATCGCCCCAGATGCCAATGACAGCCATCACAAAGCCAAGCCCAGCCACGGCAGTGGACACAACCTGCTTCTTGAGGAAGTCCTCGACCTCATGGCGGACCTCCTCGCCGTTGACATTATCGGACGTGGGGGTGGCGACGCTATCGTCCTCGATGCTCTTCTCGCTGGCCGAATCCAGGGTTGCCTCGCTGTGGACCTCGGAGCCGATCATGTCGTAGCTCATCTCCATGCGGCGGGCAGCGGAGCGGTCCTTGCGGGATTGTTGTCTTGGAGGTGCCGAGGCGCTCGACGACTTGTGCTGGGGGAAGTTGATCAGGTATGGCGCAACGGCATCGGGGAGGGCGAACCGCGAGGCCAGCACCAGCACCGAGGTGTAGAGCAGGTACGGGTGGCGGAAGGCCCGTGGGGACAGGGCGAAGGCGAGGAAGAAGGAGGCGCCCGAGACTACGGTGAGGATACGTAGCTGGGCCTTGGCGGCGTTGGCAAGAGTCTTGAAGGCGCGCGAAGCGCTAGATGCGGAGGGAAGGTCGAGGAGGGTGGGGACGGTGAGGGTCGAGAGGGAGTAGGACAGGCCCTGTCAGAACCGCATGTGATGATCAGCGTCTTGGGAATTCCAATGACAGTGGCGGTTGATACGATGATGCTCTGGCTCTTTGGGTTTGGGAGCGAAGGGCCGTCAGCTGTTCACGATGACCTCACGGCCTGAGAAGCCAGCCCAACGATGTTGGCAGTGCGGGGTTGTGTCGAGGAGGTATCAGAGCGTGCAGTACTTACCGTCAGCAGGCCGAGCGAGACGGTGCCGACAAACTTGAGGACGGAAACTCCTCGCGAAGCCATGATGCTCGGTGGTCAGGAACTGATGAAGGCTGAGAGCAGCATGAGTAGAGTGCGTTGGCTTGTGAAAAGTGTCAGAGGAGGTGTCGTCTGGGGAGGAGTGGGTTAGGTGCGGTCCAGTCCCTGTGGCGTGGTGTGGTTGTTTAGTCAAGTAACCTACTTTAAAGTACCCTTCTATGCTTCCAACACTGGTTGCTTTCATAGCAGTGGCTGCAGCCTTAGCACCACCACCCCTCACTTGCCCCCAGTCAGGGCCCTTTGGTGGGGGGTGACTCAGCTTTGGGGCACTACTTGTCGTCATTGGTCAGAGGGGCCCCTTCAGTTACGTCATCCATGGATAGGCCGGCTCACCACTTCGAAGTATGCGGTACAGTACTTGGGTAACTAAATAATCACCATGATTAAAAGGCTTCTTCATTGCAGACATCCCCAAGCACAGTATTAGAGTTTGGTTTTTTCTCCCGTGAATATTAGGAGGGAAGAAGGGGAAGAAAGGAGAGTTCTTCTTTCTTTTTTTTCTTTGATTGTAGTTGTTATGAGAATTGATATCTGCATTAATGTTTCTAGAGGCTGCAGGCAATGTCGTGTGCGTAATAAGATCCCGTAGTCTTCGTTCGCCAACAATATTCCCAATTTAGACCAGAATCACAGCTTACCCGAGGCACCTTCGATCTTGTACACTAGCTTCTCAGCACTGACCTTACCCTCCTTCTGCTCCTGAAAGCCTGTCGGGATATCCTCCAGGCCACCAACCTCTCTGATGCGGTTCGGCTTGACCTTCCCGCTGCTCAGGAGCTCAGGGAGCAGCCCTAGATACTTCTCCCAGAATGCTTTGTCCTGTGGCGTCTCGTCGCCACAGTTGTCCATAGGATATTTCAAGGCACGCTCGAATACGGTGTACACGATGGTGCTCTCCAGCTTCACCTTGCTCTGGGTCTTGGCAACCTCATCACGGCTCTTCCCAGGGGGCAGCAGACCCACGACATGTCCGCCCTTGGTGGAGGACATGGAGGCAGCACAGGCTTCGTATGTGCCCTTCTCCGCAATGCAGTCAAACGCGTGCTGGAGCCCGTCGTGGGTGATCTTGCGGACCTGCTCCGGCCAGTCCTTGTCGTTGTAGTCGACCGCCTCGTCCGCGCCGAGGGACTTGAGCAGCTCGTGGTTGCGCTTCGACCCGGTGGCAACGACAGAGAGCCCTGCCAGCTTGGCCAGCTGGATGGCGTACTTACCCACCGAGGTCGCGCCTCCGCTGATCAGCAGCGGGAAAGCGGACGTGGCGGGCTTGCTGGGCTCAGGGAGGGCCAGGCGCTGGAACAAGGCCTGCACAGCCGTCGCGAACGCGAGCGGAATGCTCGCTGCCTGCTGGTCGCTGATGTCCTCGGGGATGCTGTAGACAAGGCTGCTCTCGATGACGCAGTACTCGGCAAACACGCCCCGGAGGGGATCCTCACCGAGCCCGTTCTTGCTGCTGCCTTGTACGAAGCCTGCGACGCGCTGTCCTTTTCTCCAGGACGAGCCGTTGGGGTCAGCGACTTTGCCCGCGAAATCGCAGCCGCTGATCATGCCGGGCTGCGAGAAGCCTGCAGCTTTCCTATTTTTTTTTTTTCAAGTTAATCTTTCGCATGTGCAATTTAGTGCGAGAGAGAGAGAGAATCGGCCAAAAGAGGAGGAAGGAATGGGGTGCTATCTACCAATCTGTAGGGTTCTGGGCAACATAGGTGACCTGGACCAGAATCTCCCCCTCAACAGGCTTGGGCACATCGATCTCCTGCACTGAGACCTTGCCTTCTCCTTGTGTGATGAGAGCCCTCATTTTCGCCATGTTGGTTTACCGGGTTTTGCCTGAGTGTGAATGTGAGTGTGTAGAGGTCAAACAATTGATGATGACGAGTTGCCAAATGCCCTAATTACTCGGGGAGGACCTTATATGATATCACGCAAAGGAATGCGCAGCTTGGGGGGATATGCTTAGTCAGACTAGACAGAGTTTCTATTTGTCAGAGGCGCAGGCAAGACGATTTCAAATCCGTAGAAATTATACGCCTGTGTCACCACGAATGTAGCACAACCCAAAGGTACGCCTTGAAGCTGATTAATGACGCAAATTCTGAGGAATGCAGGATGCAGTAAATTTGAAGCCACTGTCATCAATCCCTCTTGGCATCCGTGTTTTGAACTCCCAATGTGGAATTTGGAATGATTTCACCGCTATTTGTTGCAGCTGTTATTGCAGATTGATGCTTATACCTTCCGGTCCTGGCCTATATGTAAGTATGTAGTTAGCTGTTCGGATTAAGACATTCCGTTGGGATTTCCTTTTCTGATGTCGGCAATTTTGAACGATATGTGCTGTAACGAATTCTTGGTCGTCCACATGGCCTTGTTCGTTCAAGAATTGAGAAATTGATAAAACAGTGAGAATGAGATAAGATCTGCCTGCAGTGTGACATGGCAAGGATTTCCGTGCAAAGTGTTCATGTCGCAAAAGTTCAAATCCATTTCAGGTTGCTCAAGAGTAATTTGGAATTTGAGAAGATGAATAGAAGGTTCCAGCATCCTAGACTTGCCCTGACACCCGCAATACCAAGCTTCACAAAATAATAATAATAACAAAAACACCAATGCAAACACTCCTCCAAATGCATCATGTAGATCTATCCACTCCAAACTCCATTGCAGTGTCATATCAGGAAAGCATCATCATTGTAATACAGACGGAAAAAGAAAGAGAGAGAAAAAAAAGCGCAGCTAGCAAAGACAATGAACGCCATCGAATTTCCACACTTCTGCACCGCCCCCATTTAGGTAGCGAGCTGCTTCTGGCCCGAGGGGTACTCGATATTGTACACAGGGGCCGAGGTCAAGGCAGGCTGCGCTCCGAGCTGGTGAGGGCACGTCGGCTGGTTCGCGCCGGCGTCGAGGGTGCACACCTCGTCGTAGCCGTAGGTGCACGTGGGGTTGGCAATGTTGTAGAGCGCGTAGTTGTCGCCAACCCACGTGCCCGAGGCGCAGGACGAGATGAAGTTCATGCTGTTGGCGGCGGCGAAGGCGAGCTTGCCTGAGCCGTCCGTCAGGAGATCGCTGCACTCCGAATTGTCGACCCACTCGTCTGGACAATTAGTTCCATCTGTCAGCGTGTTTGTGTCGAATAAGAGAAACGACAGGGTGAGGAATTTTGCAATGCATAGTTAGCTTTTTACGTACACTGCATCGAGACACCACCACCCTGGCACGTTCCGTCGGTGGCGGGCACACCACAGTTGAGCTGGCTCCAGGCATCGTAGGAGATGTCATAGGCGCCGCCAGACTCGTCGACGTGGAGGACATTCAAAGTCTTGCCGTTGTTGCCCGTAAGTTTAATGCACATGCTGTTGCAGTCCGGTGCCATTGGCCAATAGGCTATCCGGTCGACGTTGACCTTGCAACCCAGGACACCGATAGACGACGAGTACGCATCATGAGGTGTCATGCTTTCTGTGCCAGAACCGCTCGAGGTGCCGCGGGGGCCGAGCGCCTGACTCCCTGCCACAAGGGCCAGCATCGTTGTGAGCTCTGCAAACATGACGGGCTGAGAATAATCACCGGACGGTGTGTGAGGGTTGGAATTAAGGGACGAAGATTTCAATGCTGGTGAAGAACAAGTCTGTACTGTTGGACTGAATCATTGTCAATCGTCAAGTTCGTCTGGTAGTATTTATATTGAAGTTGGTTTTCGGCCAAGACCGAGAAGTCTGAAACTACATTGCTGGGCCATGAGCCCAAAGACCAACCTCATCGCAGAGGAGTTCAAGATAACCAAAGACTGCTGTGTGGTTTCTGGCCGTGAAGTGGTACTGAAACCACCCATGTGGTTGAACAGTTCTCACGGGGCCGAAACGGCCTTAGGGTGGCCAGAAGACCAGATGCATGGGGGCTGCAATAGATGGTAGAAAGCAGAAGTTTAGACTAATAAAATATGACCCGTCTGACTTTTGGCCCCATCAGTCAGAATCTCGTGGCACAAACTTCGACTGCTGAAATGGCCGCTTTTTGGGCCACCTGGTTGGGAATAAGCCCTTTGTTTCAATTATCCCCTGACATGGCCAACAAAAAGTTTTGCCATACAAATCTTACACTTGGTCTTACAGGCCTGTCTGGACCTGACCCTGCAGTGCAGCTATCACACCTAAAGTAATCACTGCTGAACCGTTCTGACCAAGATGCAAAGAATCGGAATGATCATGCAAGTACATCGGGACGATTTCTCTCTCTTTTGAATTGATGCTGTGGCGGTCTCGATTGATTTTGCTTTAGAGGGTTCTATTAACGACTCCAGAACCACAGCCGAGAGGGGAGGAACCCTTGCAAATAAGATGATTGGAGGAAAGACTTGTCTATAATCACAGATATTGTTGTGGTCACTGCATGATTAGGTGAGAGCCATCTATCTGCTCGTGAGTACTGAAGTAAGTATTGACTGTCTACTTGCTCACTTGCAGCAGGTACCTAGGCAGAGCATGAAACAAGAAGGCAGGTACTACCCACAAGCCGATGATATACTCGCTCTTATCTTCAAGTTAAAAAGGTTCGTCTCTGGAATTTATTGTATTTTAATGCTATTGACGAAGCTCTTACTCATGTCACATCACCTCCCTTCGTTTCTTACCGTCTTGGGAGTCCTCACCGTCTGTCTGCACTCCAAGGGTATGATTTCTTGAACACACAATCTCTACTTACCCATTGTCTACGTAGTAACTTTTGAACAACATGCTTTTTACAAGAAAACATCCACTCTGTTCTCAGAGCTGCTTCTCCGGCCTGTAACGGGTGGTCTCGTCGACATTTCTTGCAGAGTGCACGGCAGCAGAACCCGAGGCGGCCACACACCACGCCCGCGGTCGATGTGCTCAGCATGGTGTCTGCAGTCTCGGCCCCAGCTAGCATCTTGATACCCCATCACAAAGCATGCGAAGCGCCCGTTTCCGTTCAGCCTTTCAACAAAGAGACGTAGGGGAGAAGGAGGACAACCTGAAAGCGCATCCTCTCGATGCTTCAGGAGCAAGAAACTGACTTACGAGAGATCATGGGTGAGATTTGTGGTCTCGAGAAAGACGCATAGAAAATTTTCATGACGCAAGTGAGGCATCACCTAGCGAAGAACGATGACTCTGACCTCCGCAGGCTGCTCCTTCATACCCCAGGAGGTATGGACTTGATGGCTCGCGTCAGATTGCTGCCAGACATGTTGGATCGGCAGACGGAAGAGAAAGACCAGTTCATTACCGAAGTTCTCTTCACACTGTAGTGATATGCCAGCAAGCAAGACGAGATGGTCTCAAATTCCCAGCCGATCGCGAGGGCGGCTAGGCAAATGATTCCCACGAACGATGACAGGTGATGTATGAGGTTGTCCTTGGGTCCACGTACTGCCCAGTGTCAAACCTGGAGAGCAGCAGGAGATAGCGTATACTGATATAACAGCGCACTGAGTTGAATATAGGTCAACTTGACAGCGTTGAACACATCATGGCGTTGTATTATGACCTCGATGCAAGACCTTCCGGTCCTTCCTGTGGGTGCTAGCTCGCGTCTTGAGGTTGTAAAGGCGCTGATGCTATCTTGACAACTTTGTTCGTGAGAGTGAGGCAATCGCTCCAAAATCATCATTTATTTCCTGTTGAGAAATATCTGACATGCCTTAATACAAAACATTGAAATTCGCCCATTGGGGTTTGCATGACGTCTCGGGATGATCAACAGCTGGCTAGTGTCTATTTCCATCAGACCAATTCACCTTTTCAAAAACAGTGCAAGACACACATTAATCACGGAACAATCTACAATTCCTCCGATCAGATCAACATCAATCGAGTATCATTGTTTTGTCTCACTAATCAAGAGCTGTCCTATGCCGCTTGTGACGACACTGTGCCTCGACCACGCCGTTGGTGTCATCTCGGCGCGACTACGTCATCCCAGACTGCACTTGCACTGGGGGGTGGACAAGATCCGCTTCCCACGACGACATATAAATTCCACTCGACCAACAACACTGGCAGTCCTCTGAGATCTGTCCGTTCATCAACTTAACAAACCCAATTCGTACTACCTGCGTCCTATCTCTGTGGGCAATTCTGACCCAGACGTCACGCGCACCCCTTTGACCACACCTTCACCATGGCGGAAACACACCACTTTGACGTTTCGAAGCTCTTCACAGTCAAGGACTGGGTCTGCGTCGTCACAGGTGGCGGTAGCGGGATTGGCTTGATGGCAACGCAGGCCCTCGCAGCCAACGGCGCCAAGGTCTACATTACAGGCCGACGTATGGAGGCCCTCGAGACGGCCGCGAAGCACCACAATCCTACTTTCTCGTCAGGCGGCAAGATCATCCCCCTGGGCCCCTGCGACGTGCGAAAGAAGGAGGACCTCGAGAACATCGTGACGGAGCTGCGCACCACCCACGGCGAGAAACATATCCAGCTGCTGATCTGCAACGCGGGCATCGCAGGCCCCAAGGCCGAGCCGGACGAGGAGGACGCCGAGGACCTGAAGAAGAAGCTCTGGGAGAAGGAGAGTGTGAAGGAGTGGCAGGAGACGTTTGAGACGGACGTCACGAGCGTGTACTTCACGACGGTGGCGTTCCTCCCGCTGCTGCAGGCGAGCATCCAGCCCGAGGGCCCGCTGGAGAAATACGTGCCAAGCGTGATTACCATCTCGAGCATGTCGGGCCTGATGAGGCATGCCCAGGGCCACTTCTCGTACAATGCAGCCAAGGGCGCCACGGTGCACTTGTCGAAGCTGATGAGCGCCGAGTTTCAGCAGACAGGCGTGAGGGTGAACTCAATTGCGCCTGGATACTTCCCTTCCGAGATGACGGCCAAAAGCTCGGATGAGAAGCAGAAGAGCCACCTGCCGCCCGAGAAGGTGGCCGAGAAAGGCCATGTGCCTGCCATGAGAGGCGGTCGCGATGAGGAGATGGGCATGTTGGTCTTGTTCCTGGCCAGGAATAGCTACGTCAACGGGGAGATCATTGCCATCGACGGTGGCGTGCTGAACGTCGTGTCTGGTCGCTGAGATGCTGCTGCAAAATATGAGACCTGTCAGGATGGCGTACCGGTGTTCACGAGTCAAGGCATAAAGTGAAGATGGTGCGAGTTCTTGGCGTATGGGCGTCGTGTCTTCGGAAGATTTCTCATCAGTACGAACTTTGGCTCAATACACACATAGAAAATGAAACCATGGTACTTTTGCATGTTATCTTGCGCCCGCTCGTTTTCTCTGCTCCCTTATGCATCAAGGTTCATGCAACCATCAATCAATTACAGCCCGAACTATCTTTGTCTGTCTCACCATTTCAGATTGTGGAATACTGTCTTTCGGCACTTTGCACTTGTCAATATACCAGTCTCCAATCCATGGATGGAAATGATGGGTTGACTTGGAGGAAATTCACAACCTGTGTGCTGTGGGAGCCACAGAGCCAGTCGGCGAGTATACTGACGCCGACGTGTTCAGCGCAGCGAATCCGACCCGTAAGCCAAGGCCGTCCCACGCCGTCACATAGTTCTTCAACAGAGGCGATCCTAGCTCCCACAAGCCGATGCCATTATAAGAGACCTCGTTTTGCCAGTTGTTGACCACAGCCTGACAGAGGTCATTGATTCCAGGGTATGGGCCGAGATTGAACACGTTGCTCGGGATCGTGACATTCAGCTGTGTCTCGTCGCCGTCATATCCGAGCAAGAACGTAAGCTCCGCACCAGACTTGACAATTGCCTCCATATCCCTACAGGAGCACCCCCATGTGCCGACGGGATCAATCTGATAGATCTTGGGGGAGATCTGCGCGTACAAGGCGGCGGCCGTCGCGTTGTCAGGGGCCATGATGAAGGACGTGCCCGTGTCCAGGACCTGAGCCAGACTCTGCGGATACGGCATCTCCGCGCTCGACGACGAGGTAGCGTTGGGGCTGGGAATCACCAGCTGCTGCCCGTTGACGAAGATAGTCTGCATGTCCATCGTCCACTGCGAGTGAGTAGCAGCCAGCTCCCGGTTCAGAGAGAGCCAGACCGGTTCCACCTCAAGCTTGGACACATCATTGGTTTCCATCACGAGTTCCCCGCCGCTGAACTTGCCCGATGGCATGTATAGGATGAAGACACCGCTACTCAGCAGCCCTGCGTTGTACAAGGCGTATTGGAATGACTCTGGCTGCGAGCCGTTGAGGCCGAGGCCTAGAATTCCATCGATCCCAGGCTGCGTCGTCATGGCCTCGTCCTCATCATGGCACAGGAGAAATGTGAAGGAGGGCGCGGTTAGGCCCTGCATGGATACATCGTCGACGGCCCATCGACACTGTGCGCCCTGGGGTCCTGCGAGGGGAACTGTGTCGCCGCCTGTGGCGAACCTGGGGTTTGATTCGCCAAGAGCCGACCAGGAGAAGGTTGAGGATGCCGTTGGATCGAATTGTCTTTGACTGGAAGGGCAGGTGGTGCAGTTGATCTCTGGGAGGATCAGGTTGTGTGAGCCCGTGTCGATGAGGACCGTACTATGAGACAGAGTGTGCCCACAGATATTAGTTTCCAACATGGCTGGCTGCGACTACTACTACGGTTTTGAACTTACAAGTTTCGTGGAGGTGTGCCAACCGAGATGGTTGTGTACCACTGGAGATCGGTGTGCCCATTCTTGATCCAGTCCGTCAAGGGCGCGTCAATGTAGGAGGCTACAGATGTCGAAGACACGGCCAAGGATATGATGGCGAAAACGTCGGATTTCATGATGGACTTGAACTCAGTTGGGGGACATGTAGAGGGCTTAGACAATTGAAAATGGAGAGCTGTGCTGGCGGTGATACTCACAAGGGTCAATGTGAAGGGATGTTGAAGTCAGTGCAAATAGAAAGAGAGAGGAAGAAGCAATGATATATTTTTGTCCTGATGTTGAATATCTGATATTCTTGTGAATACGTACAGGGACATTGTGACCATAGGCACAATATCTGAGGCATCATTTTCCATGAAGCCCTATCGGAAACCTGAGAGCCGTTCCACGCGAGGCTGTAAGACATTGTGCTGAGAGCACAAAGACAAAGATAGAAATTCAGTACAACCGCCTTGCGCAACAGCCAATCAAATTCGTGGGTCCCATAGCACAATATGAGGAGGTACAATATCAAACAGTTGTGGATTGTGTTCCACGAAAGCTACTCGGATTCCTGCAAGGGCGCCACGTAGAAACTCATAGTCTACAATCATTAATATAATTTATGACAGGAGAGATGTCGGGTTGACAAGTGTCTTCGGTCAGCCAGAGTGACATAACACAGCTGAGAAAATACGATCGAGCTTTTCAAGTGTCTAAAATTGGCAATTCTGTGTATGCTATCAGGGCGCGAAGGGCCGTTATTAGAGATTACGTCACTTAGCTGAAAAATGTCATTCTGAGTGGAATCTGCGGCTTGGACAGCAGTAAACTCATATTGCGAAGCCTCCCATAACTCAACAAGTAGAAATCACAAGACTCAAGTCGTTTTTGCATAGGGCCTATATAATTTGGCGAAGAAATTTAAAGCAGAAGATAAGGGGAGAGAAAAACTTTGTTAGTATTCATCGCATTTTCAAAAGGAACCGAGATAAATAGGTGATGCTGCCCGTTAAGATATCTCAGACAGAGGCTCATAAAGTAGTTCTCACTAGCAAGCAACAACAAATATAGCCGACTTCTCCACTGCGTCCAGTCTTATGTCGAAATATCAAACAAAATATCAAACATTCTCAGTGGGCTGTTTCTTGTTGCTCAGAACACTCGGGCTACTGACCCATTCCTATGAAGAGGGTTAGGGTTGAACGGCTGCCTGATGTTCATCTCTGAAGCCGAGCCCAGTTTACTTGTTCACTTGCCAGAATACCCTCAGGAAGTCCACGCTCATAATAAAAAGTCCAACCAGATTCTCAACACGCTTTCTATGAAAGAACGCTCTCATTATCGTCGGAATGGAAGAACTATCTTCGGAACCGCACGGAATTCTCTGGCAGGAAGATTTCGTCTCGCCGCAGCACGAGGAAAAACTCGTGCAAATTTTCCACAACGAGCTCGAGTGGCCTGACCGCACGGGGCGCATCTCCCTGCACTACGGCTACACCTTCGACTACAAGACTTTTGGCGTCGACCCAGACATCCCCTACAAGGAGTTCCCAAACTGGCTGAAACCACTGATCCCAACATACGAGGGTCGCCCCCCAGAGCAGGTTTGCCTGCAGTACTACCCACCAGGCGCCGGCATCCCTCCTCACGTCGACACCCACTCTGCTTACGACCAGCTCTACTCACTGTCCCTGGGCTCTCCTGTCTTCATGCAGTTCCGCAGGGGCGATCGCCGTGTCGACGTAGACCTCAAGCCACGCAGCTTGATGAAGATGTCGGGCGACTCTAGGCTGCACTGGACGCACGGCATCAAGAAGCGCAAGACGGACACCCTCGCTGACGGCACGGTACGGACACGCGAGGACAGGTGGAGTATCACATACCGGTGGCTGAGAGCCAGTGGCGAGTGTGAGTGTGGGAATCTCGAGCTTTGCGATACTGCTCAGCGACGCGGCGGCATCGAGAGGGAGTATCGATGGAAGACGTACGAGGAAGCCGATGCCAATGGTGCACCGCCGACAGAAGATGCGACTGGCGAAAGTAACATCGAAAAAGAGGTCCCAGCCGTGCCTTGAACCTTGTTTGGAAACCCTTCTTCTTCAGACGGAACTGCAATTCAATCCTGCACTACTAGAATATCCTTCAAGAAACTGGACGACCTCAGCACCAACACGATCATGCTGGACGCAGGGCTACCGGACGAAACACTGCATGCATCCGTTGGTGTCATCGACTCGAGCCAAGGTCGACGTTGAGATGTGCGCGGAATAGTTCGGTAGTTGGTTCTGAACTCATCACCTCCACGGGCGGAATGGAGATAGAAAGCTGTGCTGCAATCATAGGGGTGATTGACTCGGCTGCGAACCATCAGAGACTCGAACTCTGTGAATGGGCATTGACGCATTCGCCCGTCCTCTCATATCCGTGAGATCAACACCTCCGTTGGGGTTGATACAGCTCAATCCATTAGAGTGGTGTTTATGATCCCTTTGGTCATGCGTAGCGATGCGGCACCTTCGAAACAGCCGTCCAGCGTGTACGCGGCTTAGCGAAAGTATGAAGGGAGCATAGGACCAATTCAACGAACGACGCACTGGCCTTGCGAGCATTTAAGCTTTTCGAGGTGCGCCAAGTGATCGCAAAGGAAGCTTGCTCTGACTGGAGAACGGTCTGATTATTATTGTTTTTTAAGGTTCAAAACGACCTCTTACCCTACACACGTTGCGCACAGACGACATGTTGGGCCAACTTCACCCTGGGCTTCCTTCTTGATCTGCACACTTCAGACTGGAGTAACGACGAACAACAAAATCTGGTCTGATCATGATCATCGATGGATGCCATCCAGCCGCCATCATTCGGAGCATTATGGAGGGAAACATTTGCGAGCAACTTGAACCCGAAACGAGGCAGGGCAAAAGCCAGAAGAGCATTGCGAACTAGTCCCTTAATCATCTACGAGCGATCGCACAGGACGCCCTCGATACTTTTGTCTCACCTTTTTAAGCTCTCTTTCAATACCACACTACACAGAGAACTAGACTTTATGGTCAACATAACTCAGTCTTGGAAGATGCCAAGGCTGGTTGCGAGGCTCATCACTCACACTGGCTCTTCGTGGATCCGGTAGCTTAATCTGTGGGGAGGAGAAGGGAGGGAGCGCGGCTTTGAGCAGCATGGACATTGCGCTCAACTGAAAGTCGAGACTCACTGATTCATATATATGTGAAATGCTCGCAGCAGACTTCAGCCGTCGCAATCAGATGATAGACCAGGCTTCAATGCGTCTGTCCTTTATCCGGTCTTTCTTGTCCTTGTGCCTGTCTCCTTACTTAGACCAGCGAGCAGGCTCGTCTGGAATAATCTTGTCTTCATCATTACCATTCCTTACCATTACCTGTCACTCATTCAGCATCCCATCAGCAACAAAGCCACTCGGTCCCTTTTCCAAACTATCATAATTCATATTCATCAATCGAACACCCTCCTTTCATTTCCATAATGCATACCTCCAAGCTCATCCAAGTCCTCCTGGCCGCCGTGTCGACCCACGCCCACATGGGAGGCCGAGACAACCACATCGTCGCCGCCCGCGTAGCAGCCAGACAGACGACCACCACCCCGCAACAGGTAGCCTGCGCCCAGGCAGCGATCCTGGCCCAGGGCATCGCCCTGAACATAGCCGACCAGCAGCAAGAGCTCGCCACAGCCAACGAGATGGCGTCCCTCCTCGCCGGCCCCCAGCCCCTCAACACGACCGCCTGGGGCCAAGCCCGCACCGCACTGCTGCAGTTCGTCAACAACGGCATCAACATCCGCGAGACGAACCAGCTCATCACCCCCGCTGGGAATGCCGCCACGCCCGGCCTGGCGATCGTGGCGAATGCGCAGCTGGGCGAGCTGGCCGGCGCGAGCAACCTGACCGCGACGGGCGCGGATGATGTCCAGGGAAACATGCAGATTGTCACGACTTTGCAGTCGGACTTTTCGGGAGGCATTCAGCAGAACATGAAGAACATGGCTGACGTGAGTGTGGGCTTTTTCTTTTGGTTGTGTTTTGTTCTTCCCCCCCCCCCCCCCCCCCCCCTTCTCCCCTTTTTTTTTTTAAACCTTTGAAACCCCCAGACCAATTTTTCTTTTTTTCCCCCCCCTTCTCCCCCCCCCCCCCCCTCCCTCGCCGGNNCCCCCCCCCCCTTCCCCTTTTTAACCATTGTTTATTGACATCACGACTTAGGCGACTGCGGGTTGCGGTTCCACGGCTACGACTACACCGGCGGCCGCTGCGCCTGCGTCGAATGCCTCTGCTGCTGCGGGCGGAGGAAATTGAGGCAGCGTGACTCGTCGTAAGACGCCTTTAGCGAGAGCGAGAGGTAGAAACGACACTGAGGATGGCAGGTCAACGTGAGGGACCTGTAACTACTATGCTTGTTCTTGAAATTGCGGGTGCTGCGTCAAGCCGAGATGATATGACGGTGGACGGAGAAGCATGCTGTCTAGATAAGATGTGGCTTCTAAGCGCCCCCATTAGACATTTCTCCTGTTTTTTTCTTCCTTCTACAATGAATTGAAACAGTTTATGTACCCAATCATGAATCAGCCATGTCGGGCTTGTTTAGATGCCGACTTTAATATGCAACATTGGGAAGAAGAAAAGACAGAATGTGTCCAGCTATCCGTCTCGTACAGCCAGACTGGGAGATAGTAACACCACAACTTCATGAAGTCATACATCATAAAACAAATCAATAATATCTCTTTCCTAGTACCATTGGAACCCAGGTTAACCAAACACTATGCCGCAACGGCTGGCCGTGGGGCCATTAATCAAATGTGTCCCCTGCCGGCTGGAATACCTCCTCCACCCCTTCCGCCTCAACCGGGGTGATGGCTACTTCCAAGAGGTCAGCTGCTCGGTCGCAGGTGACCGGGTCAATTCCTGCTTCTAGAATCAGGTCCTCTTCAACGTAGTTTAGACGCGACAGCGCTAGCAGGTACTTCTGCGATGCGCCATGGGATGTTGACAGCTTGGCGCGCATGTCGATGTGTGCTGAGGTCGACGGGTCTGTCACCAGTGCGTGCAGCAGGAGGACGATAGAGGAGATGAGCGTGTACAGAAGCGGTGTGGGATTTGGATCAAGAGCTTCCTCATTGGTGGTTGATAGTGGGATGATGTCGGTGTCTTCAGTTGGTAGTTTGGTCGCCTCCTTAGAGACCTTGTAAATCATGTCAATATCCGCTGCCATCCCATTGAAGCCTTCTGCCGCCTCACCCTCGACCTCGCCATCTATTGGCTGGAACAGCTTGACTGGTACGTCCATATTATACAGCGCATCGATAGCGCCGCACAATACATTCACCAGCCTTGGTATGGCGACATCGCTGAATACCATCTGTTTCGCACCAAAAGGCGACTGCGCAAAGGCCATTAACGTTCTCAAGGCTTCTAGCCGAACAAGGCACTGCCGATGTCCGTAGGCTCCAGCCGAATCGGCGGGCGTCACCCACAGGTGAGGCATGTGCATGATCTTGCTCACACGCTCAATGAGGGCCTGTGCCACGAGTACCGGATCACGATCCTCCTTGCCTGTGATGGGGCCGATGGAGTCGGGAAGGCAGGATGTGCATAGTAGCCTGAGAATCCTGAGGAACTCGTCGTGCGGTTGTTTATGTGAGATCATGGCAAGCACAAAGTCTATCTCCACCATCTTCCAAAAGAGCCTCTGTGGCGAGTCACGATGGGGCCCTAGGTCCAAAGGGTGTTCCGGGTTAAGCAGATATGAGTCGACACAGCCAAGAGCTGTGAGGTACATAAGCTGGAGGGTGCCTTCGGTATCGATATTGAGGATGAGGTGCGGAATCTTCTCGTCCAGGCTCGTGGAGAGGTCGCCGTTCACACTTTCGAATCGAGGGACCGCGAGAAGCAGAATGGTAGTTTGCGCGACAGGAATCAGTGTCGAGGTGATGTAGGGTGCCACTGATACCGTGTTGAGTTGTAAGATGAAGGTGACAAGGGATGCCAGATCAAAGATGGGCTCATAGTATTTCTCCTTCAAGCATTGATCCCAGAGGTCAATGATCATGTCGCAAAAGTCGATAAGCAAGCGTAGAGGGTCTTGAGGATCGCCCAGAGAAGGTAGTTTCTGGAAAATGATGCCCGCAAAGGACTGGTCCGGATCTGACGGGAAGGTGTATCGAGCAAGTAAATCAAATGTCAAGGGCTGGCCGTAGATGGCACCGTGATCGAGAACCAGACGTAGAAGATCATAGGGCAGGGCAGTCGAGCGCAAATTCGAGCCAGGCGGCTGCGCACCGCCTCCAGGAGGTGCTGCGTCTACCATAGCCACATCATCTTCCACCTCCAACGCTGTCACGGGGCTCTCTATTGCCGGTCGCTTCCTCTTGGCCCTGCTGGGTGTCCTCTCTCCGGGCCCCGGGAATGATGCTGACTTTGCCTTCCCTTTAGCACCGCCCTGTGCCTTAGACGGGCTGGGCAGGATTTCTACATCATCGAAACCGTCCGCAACGTTGTTGCGCACATTCGCCTTGTTCTTCTTGGGGGTTGACGTGCCGGTGTGCACAGACTCGGTGCGCTGCTTCTTGGACCTCTGCAGCTCCTCCCTCAGATCCTGGCGTGTGAACTGCAGCTCGGTCGCGGCGGTCTTCTCGTTCTGGATGGCAGCATCCACAAGACGCTGTTGCTTTGCGAGCGCTTCAGCGTTCTGTTTCTTCAGCCTCGAGAGCTCAGCCTCGTGGGTTGACATGGACTTTTCGTACTTGGATCGGACGATGGAGACCTCTCCTCTGGCCGAATTAAGGTCATTTTCGAGGGCTCGCAAGCGTGCTTGTAGGGCTTCGACCAAGCTATTCTGGCTCTGCGGTATGGCACCGCCCTGCTGTTGCGGGCCTTGGGGATGCTGGTGTCCCGGATGGAAGGAGGAGGAGGAGGACGTCGACTGAGGAGCACCGTATCGATTTGCGCCAGGAAGTGGAGGAGGACCCATGCGTAGAGGCATGTTGGGTCCGGGAGCAGCATATCGGCTAGAGGGAGGACCAGAGTTCCGTACTGTCGAATACTGCGTGGGAGGCTTTGCACCAGTAACGGGCTGCTGCTGCCATCGTGGCTGTTGGAGGCTCCGGCTCGGAAACTGGCGCACATCTTGGGCAAAGGGCGCGGCTGTAGAGCCCGCCTGTCTCTCGACGATAGGACGCACAGGTACATTTGCAGACTCGTCTATAACGAGCGCCTCGTCCAGGTCATCGTCCTCCTCCAGACCGTAGTCGTCATTGTCCTTGAGTGCCTGCGACTGCGACTGACCGAACCTCTGCGCCTGGGTAAACTGGATGGCATGATTTTCCAGCTCCTGTAGCGTCGTGTCGTTGAGTTCGTCGAACCCATCGTCTGAGAAGTCGTCCATGGTCACCGCTGGGCCAGCGGCCCTGCGACGAGGCACCGGATCGTTGCTGTTTTGTCGCGGCGAAGCGCTGTGGTGCGACTTGGGAAGTGGATGTCGTTGGTCTGAAAATCAATCTACGCGTCTGATACCGCGTCATTCTCCCCGTATTCCACACCTGCAAGCGGTTGGTGGGGGCACGTTTAGCCCCTGTATTTACAGGGGCTCACCCTTACCCAAGTTGGAGGTGATTGGGGCTCTGAGGGCCCTAGCATACCGGGCTGCAGATATGCAGCAACTATGAAGTATTGCACTCCAAGCCCATTGACTTCCATAAGCACAAGATGCTTATACTCTCGTTGAGCCTGGCAGACTTTATCACCATTATATTGCTGCAAATGAGTAGAGCAGGTGTGTATGTCAGCTATGCAGCTCAAGTGCGAAACGAAGCGAACATACCTTCTGTAAAGCGCTGGTAGGTAGCAAACTCCCAATGTTTTCTATCCCAATCACTGAACACAGACCGCACTGGACGAGGAGCTGTGAATCTTGACTTCCAAATTTTGATTAGGAAAATGAAAGAGTCTTAATAGGCAGGGAAGGGGAGGATGAAATTGCAAAGGATTGCAAGGCAAATATAGAAATGGCTAAATTTCCAGAAGGTGTTAGAAGACAGGTTAAAATACCTGTAAATGACATGGTGTATAGCGTCCTTTCTCCCCACAAACGGTAGATTACAGTGAGGTACTTGGGCGCTGCAGCGCTGAACACCCGCTGTGGGATTTATTTTCTTGCCGCACCGGCGCCGATTGCCACGTTTCCCAATTCGTTCGACGCATCCATCCTTCGACCTTCAGTGCTTCCTTTCTTTTTTTTTTATTTGCGCCCTGCTCCCCTTTTGTTTGCGTCCCATCGCCGCACGCCCAGATTGTCACAACATGAGCCGGAGGAAGCCCTAGTTCACTTGGTCACCAGCTCCGGAGCAAGATCGCGACTGACCATGCAGAAATTGCTGGGCCTCCTCCTCGCGCTGCTCTTCAGCGCAGTCGTGCAAGCGAGCTCGTCGCCGGCCAGCCAGCTCTCGCTTCCTTCGTATCACTATGGCGCTGCCATCGGTGTCGAGTGCATGAACAGGAGCTCGTAAGTCCACTCCACGCCATGGCGATAAGGCGCACCCCCTCATGAAAGAGAAGGAAATGCTGGAAGTGGGCGGGCCACAGGAGTTTTGCGCGATCGCTCTCGCTCCTTAGGCCTTCGCATCTCTTCTCTCCCTGGCCCGAATGTGCACTGACTCCCGATGGTTTTTTCTCAACACCAACAGAGAGACTGGCGAACACATCGAGAACCCCGAGAACCACGAGATCCAATGGATCCCCTTTCCTGTGTGTGAAGAGACCGGGAAACCCCTCGAGTTCCACTACGGCATCGAGAGCGAGGTCAACTGTACCGTCCCCATGGTCTCGGACCCCTTCTTCCACCTTCTCGAGTTCTACATCCACTCCGACGCCCCTCTGTCCTGCCGCCTGCCCGCCCGGCCGCCACCGCACCTCGAGTATGTCGGCGAGAAGCCCGCGGAGCAGGAGTATATACCGCTGGTGTTCGCGCTCGCGGGGACGCTGCAGGCGAGCCACATGCACATCAGCACGCACCTCAACGTGCTGCTGCACAGCACCCCGAAGCACCACATCCACCCCCACGACAGCGGCGTGCTGGACTCGGGGATCGCGTACAGCACAAGCCCCCTCAGCCACATGGCCGGCAGCTGGACCCGCAAGCTGATCATCGGCGACCCTTTGCCCCTGAGCTTCAGCGTGCGCTGGTTCCCCACGCCGTCGCTGCCCAAGACGGAAGGCAAGATTGAGTGGCAGGGCATCGGCGGCCACATCTACACGAGCACCGTCTTCTACAGCCTTGTGTCGTTCCTGGCCGGCGCGTGCATCACGGGCGTGTATTTCTTCGGTATCGTGCTGCCCAGTCGGCTTAGAGGCCGCGCGTTGGGCGGTGCGACGCCATTGGGATATGGACTGAACGGGGTGGGCAACGGCTGGGGGATACCAATGGCGAAGCGAAACGTAGACTGAAAAGGTTGAGCAGAAAGCTCTTGTGTAGGAGAAAAGGGGCTCGGCGGGTGTAATGGCATTTGCAAGTAGAGGGGTTATGCATATATTTACATATATACACTGATCCTATTCTATCTATGGGAAAGGGTTAGATTGATACTCCAGGCGCTCGATGGTTTTCACCATGTACTACAAATCTAGGGTTGTTTTTCGCAACGCCATTTGATTGACTCGTCCATGCCTCTCTCTCTGTGTTCGTCCGCCCCGCCCTACTGATTTTTCTTTATGGTTGAGTTCGCCGCCGAGACACGTGTATGCAATCGCCAATACATATCTACAAACATCAACAAAGCTATAATTCTCAAGAAATCAGCTCTTGCACACGAGCGGGCCCAAGGAAGTCTACGCTAGAAAATAGGAAAGGAAGGACACCATCATCGGCAACCCAAAAAAAAAGAGAAGAAAAAATCAAGAGCTACTCACGAAACGCAACCCACGGCCCCATCAGCTGGTAGAGGAAGGTATCCTTCTGCTCAGGTGTGAAGTCGCTCGGGTCGAGGTACAGCGCATGGTTCATGCACAGCATGGTGCTGAAGGCTGTCTCCATCGCGTACACGAGCAGGAGGAGCTCGTGGGCGCCGGCCGTCGTGCCTTTGTTGAGGCGGTAGACGGAATACAGGGCGACGGGGAGCTGAAAGCCGAGCTCGATGGAGAATAGGAAGCGCATGAAGTTCGGGGCCACTGGGGAGGGCGGAGGCCAGAAGAGTCAGCCTCATGAAGGTGATTGTGTGCGTGCGTGTGTGTGTTTCTGCTGGTGCGCTGCCCCGCCACTTACTATGGTCCTGAATAAGAGGGTCGTTGTACGCAGAGATGTCATGGTCTCTGAGCTGCTGGAGAAAGTGTAGCGGGCTTCCCTTGGGTTGGTACAGCCATGCTGGGTAGAGGTAGGGTACGCCGTCGATCACTTTTTTATATGAGAGAAAGTAAGTTCTGGCTACTGAAGTCCGTGTTACGCGTCACAGGCATCAGAAGCGCAGCAAGAGTGGTGATGCTGCGCTGCCTGGGAGAGGCTGCCTTAGGGGGTATGGAATTGGGATGGGATTGCTCACAGAGGATGATGAGGACTTGCAGGACGAACCACACAAGCCAGACCTTGTCTCGCCAGTTCTTTGGTGCAGTAGTCATTGTGAATTAATTGAGTGGGGGTAACATATGGTGAAAATGTTGTGAGAAGAGAAGTCAACAACATTTGAGGAAATTTGAGCTTATATTTGGGTGGTCCCAACAGTGATACGGTCTGCCTCGCCGGTTGCTGATTGGCTTATGTATAACGTACGCTGTCAGGGGGGCTACGGGCGGGTCGAGAGCACACGGGAGTCAGAATATATCCCATCGCTGCATTTATGGATGTATTAATTAGTTAAACATGTCCATGCCTCGATCACGAGTCAACATTAAGAAACTATCTGGTGCTCTTATGTGTGCAGCTGTTACCGCTTGATGTTTTCATGGAATGACAGAAGCAGATGCTGCAGTGGATTCCCAGCACGTGTAAATGTCTCTCCTCAATAGCCAGTGCCTCAGACCCAAAGAAACAGATATGCTTACTTACTTTAGGTACCAACATCCAAAGCATAGAACTCATCATACTGTATTTCTAAGAAAACTGATAGTGTCACAAAGGATGGACTCACGCGATGTTTCCTCTGGCCCATGCGCTTAAGACTAAGAGCCTCTCATCTGCAGCATCGTAAACACGCCTTCAAAGTCTTTTGGGGTTGGTGAGTGATGTATGAGTTACACCAAGTATCAAGACATTTCATTGAAGAGGTTCTACTGGACTATAAAAGGTTTCATGATGGGACATTGGGAAAGAAAAATCAAGTGAAGCTGTAGAAAGACAGAATTTGTAAGCACATCCTCTGGACGAGGTCTTTCACAGTTGGGATCTCGCCCTTCATGCCCCAGTCACTGACCATATGCACCTCTATCTCGTAATAGGAGCATCCACCACTTGACCTCCTTCATTTATAATCACCAAAAAGAGAAGAGTGTTCCATTCTATTTCTACCTTCTTCTTCTTCTACTTTCCCATCATTGTTCAATGTCTGGCCGACTTTCAAGGTCCCCTAGTTCTTCATGCACATTGCCCCTCCTTTGTACAACCATGAGTTGTCTCTAGACACACGCATTTGACCCCTGTTAACATTCTTGGCAATGCACGGCGTCTACAACACCCCAACATATCGATAGGTTCTTTACTTATCGTCACTGCCAGCGTTTAGTGTTGCAGCCCCGGAGCCCCAATTTTTGGGATCCAAATGCCACCATGCTGTGCTTCCTGACAAATTGAGTTCCACCAGAGCGGGGTTGCGGTAAAAAGAGACCTCGGGACGCACTAGCATAGTACTCGAAGGGAGAGATATAAAACATCTCCACCGGCCCTGCCAACGTTTTCCTATTCTCTTGTGACGAGTTCCACCTTTCAGAGATATCTAACACAGCAGCAGCACAAGATCCAAATCAAATCTTCCCTTTCTCATCAGTCCCCTATCTGGCATCGCTATTCATCCACCGCCGCCACTACCACCAATTGATCAAAATGTCTTCCCCCGCAACCGTCACCGTCCTCTACCCCGCCAAGGAGGGCTATACCTTCGACATGGACTACTACCTCAAGACACACATGCCCCTGGTGGCCGGCAAGTGGAGCTCCTTTGGTCTGAAGCAGTACTACGTGACCGACCTGCGCAACGAGGAGCAGCCTTACTCGGTGCAGGCTACCCTGATCTGGGACGACCTTGAGGGTTTCGCCAAGGCTGGCCAGGCGCACGGCCCCGAGGTCATGGGGGACATCAAGAACTTCTCCAGCGAGCAGCCCATCATTATCAAGGGTGGGGTCGTCGATACGAAGAACTAGAGACGAGAGAGACGACGGCATCAGCTGAGCCGGTCTTTTCCTCTCTCTTGGGGAGGGAGATGCGCGCAACTGTTATGAGACTGGTGCTGGGGTAAATGTTTAGGGGAGCCTGGGAGGGTGGTTGGACATTAGATTATGGCGCCACATGTTGCTGGCTTTCACGCTGGATTCTCACGGTGGCTTGCGTGTTCAGATCGGGTATCAAATCTGACTTCTTCAGCTACATTTTCATGTCTTTTTGGAAGACATACACTGCAAGGATTTGCCAACCTCCAAGACCGTTCCTCTGTGACTTTGCTGCTGGAATGTGCTGCGAATCTTCGATTATGTACGGCCGGCGTTTTTAGATGTCCGCCCCCCCCCCCCTCTTCCAAGAAAAATAGAAGATTCATTATCGAATGGTCTCTCTCCTGCCCGCATTCTTTTCCTACTGCACTATCTCCCCTCCAGCCAAAAGAGCCCCCAGATCAGCCTCTCCGTCCGAGGAGTCGTCGTCATCGTCATCGTCTCCATTGCTCATCAGGTCAATCACCAGCACCGCCCCATCGCTCAACCTGTCAAACTGGAAACCAGCCTGCAACGCACCCGAGGCATCAAACACACACCCAGCAATATCAAGTCCTATGTCCCGGTCCTTGAGGGCGAGGCAGACCACCCTGACGTGTTCGTGATGCGCATCCTTCACCCCCTCCCCCTTCCCCTCCTTCTCCTCCTCCTGCTGCTGCTGCTCGGCATCAAAGACCAAAGCAACGTTGCCGTGACTCAGACAAAAGCCCGGTTTGACGTCTGAGTTTGCCGCGAGGGCCTCGGCGAGCTGGGAAGGGTCTGTCTGTGTGCTGACGGTGAGGCGGGTGAAGATGCGGGCCTCTAGGAGGGTCTTTGAGGCTAGCTTGTCCTGGGGAGAGAATATGGAGACGTTAGGGGGTAGAGTTGGGGGTTGTGAGGTTGCTGTCGACGGTGGGTCGTTATCGATGTGGAGGGTCTCTTGGCCCACTGGGTCTGTTGATGGCATTTTTGTCGTTGTGGAATGGGTTGGCGTTGAGATGAGTATCGCATCAAATTCTGACTTCTGCGAGGCAAGTCGGGCAGCGGAAAGATGGTCAGGGTTAGGTAACCCTGGCTTTGACGGACAAGTCCCGTTTCCAGAAACTATGTTCACGAACGAATTATCTCACTCAGGCGGTAGACGAAATAATACTTTCGTTTTCGATACATTTGGGCCTGTATACAGGAGAGACCGCACTATTAAAATATCACCCAAATTCACAATTAGTAGGCGAACTATTCATATTGAAATACAGTCATACTTTAAGTACTATACATTTGGCCCCCGGCCTCGCGCACGACCTCAAAGCCAATCTACTGGCCGAGACGATATGCCACATCCTTGCTGAAATACTTGCTGATATCATTGTCCCGCCCACAGTGCTCACACGTGTGAAGAACCTTGGATCCCTCATGGCCAGGACCGAAGTGGCTGGGGTTGGAACTCCCCACACCAGACGTTGAAGATGGGCCGGTTCCAGACGAACCTGTGCCGCTGACCGGAGGGTTGGCAGCGGACCCAGTTCCCAGACCACTACCACCACCTCCCCTTGCGCTGCTGCTGTGATGGCCAGTCGCACCGCTGAAGTCCTGATCAGGATCAAGCATGCTACTATGAGGCACACCCGGGGCCGGCCCAGACTGCTGATTATCATTGTAGCCTGCATGACCACCACCTGCAGTATAGCCAGTGTTGTCGCGTCCTGCCTGGTGGTGGCCGCCGTGCTCATGCGCCGCATACCCCGCCGCGCCGGCGGAAGCAGCACCCGCCGTGGCCAGTCCCGCTCCGGTGTGATCGTTCCGGGACGTGGGCGCACCACCACCAACACCACGGAGCCTGTTCCTTTCGTCATAAATGTCGTTGTTTCCAGCAGTGCTGCTATTTCCGCCAGCAGACGACAAGGGAATGCCCTTGCTGCCGGACGACAGAGGATCACTGGTTATGCCGCCGGACTGGCCAGTGGTAGCATGTGTGCCGGTATGCTCTTGGCTGCCGGCGCCCGTCACCGAGTTGTACACCCCGCCGCCGACGGCCTGGTCGGCGCGCTGCCCGTCGTGATGGTGTTGTTGGTGTTGGTGATGGTGGCCGGTGGAACGATCAGGCAGGTCCCTTGTCGTGGCTCCTCCTTGGGTGCCCTGGGGCATGTTACCCCAGTATCCCGTGTCTTTCTGCGTCGGGTCTCTTGAGGTTGCTGCGCTGCCCACACCGACGCCCGAGTCTACGCCATGGTGGCTGGGTTTGTCGGTTGACGAGGTGTTGTATGCGTCCCTTGGGGAGCTGTACTCGTCGTTGTTCTTGTGCAGCTTGTTGTCATGGTGTCTCCCACCAGAGGTGGCTAGGTCTTCTTGTTGACGCGGTCAGTCATTTGCGCAGGCGGTCATTGTTAAGAGATAGAAGGAAGAGTAAACATACCTGACGTCTTGCCAGCCGCGCCGGTATGGCCGTCATTGCCAACCATGCTGCCGTGAGGGGCAGTATATGGCTTTCCATCCCCATGCCTCTGAGGGAGCTCATCGTTTTGGAAGGTTCCTGGCATCTGTTGTGACTGGTGTTGTGTAGAAGTACTGTCGTCATGTCCATGTTCGTGGTCGTCGCCACGAAGGGCATCCTTGATCTTGCTTCCGAGACCCATGTTAATTGATACTTCGAAAAAACAGTTTAGGTATCTTTTGTTTAGATTAGAGACTGATTTGTCTATCGATGGTGTGACGGTAGATTATTAAATGTTGATATGAGATCCTGGGGAATGGAAATGAGAGCCTTGACTGTGTAGGAGTACCGCCTTTTTAACCACATCCATCATCTGCACTGGACTTACGTACATAATTGATCCAGCACACAGGTATTCAACCATTTTGGAGACGATCACTAGTTCTCAATACTGACATCAGAGCGCATGTAGGTATTCTTGTTTCGAAATGAACCTCGTACGATGATTCCCAGACACCATGATCTCATTATGAGCCGCTGTTACAATTAGGCCTGCTTGGAGGCCGCAACATCTCGTCGATACCCCAGCTTTTGTCTTGTTTTTGAGATGCAGGGGCCCAAGGAGGGGAGAAGAAAACACACCCAAGGAGGCAAATGACGATGAATGAGGTCAGCGCTACAGGCCCGTTAATAAACTTCCGACTTCGACGGGATCGCTTCAACCCAGCCTAGCTGCATATTGTGGCCCTTAGCTGCACCCAACCGTTACAGTGGTATTGTAGTTTTGTCTGAGGCACATTTCTTGTTATTCTTCTTTCTTCCTATTCGCCCGTCCCGTTGCTTTTGATGGTCAGCTTCTAGAATCAAGGGAACTGCCACAATCGTCATAGTGTGTGCTTCGTGTGACCTCGGTCGAACCTGCCAAGTTACTTACTTAATCAATCGTTGCCTGACGACCGGCCCTTCCCAGACGAGAAACAGGATCCCAAATATGAGAACCCTAACCCTGAGCTTGAGAGAGCCCATGACATCACACTGATGCTGCTTGTGTGGATGGGCGGATGTGCAAAGCAGGTGGCCTCTGCAGACGCAGGGAGAACCCAAGGAAAGGGGGCGAAGTTTCTACAACTCCCAATGTGAGAAGGCCATAAACAATAACTCTCCCTTCGCCCTGTGCCCCAGATCGACTGCCTAGGAGAAAGCAGAAAAAAGAAATCTTGACAAATGCTGTCCAAGCTCAAGAACCTAACGGAGAAGGGCGAGGCCGCCGACTCCAAGTCTGGCGGCGATGGCCAGGAAGAATCCCTCGCCACCGTGCTCCCCACGCGCGAGGATAGGGCGAACCTGCTGCTCCTCGTCGCGGATTTGATGGAGGGCATGCGGGCGCAGATTCTTGACGCCTTTGACCCTAATAAAACTGAGGTCAATACACCGCTGAAAATGGGGCACTCACCGGACCAGCGAGAGGAGGACGAGGCTGTGAAGGTCGAAGCAAAGCTAGCAGAGGCCGAGGAGGAGACTCGCGCTCATAAAGATCTTGAAGAACCATTGGAAGAAAAGAAAAAAGACACGGACGAGGAGGCATCCTCGGTGGCTGCAGACCTGGGAAATCTAGCTGTGACAGAAGATGAGAAGAAGGATGTGCCAGCAGACGAAGACGTGGCGGCGCCCGAAACCTCAAGTACGGATGTGGAAAAAAAACGGAAGAGGGAGGAGAAGCAGCGAAAAGCGCTGGAAAACCGCACAAAGGACCTCTCCAAGCCCGAGAACATGGAGCTGAAGGACGCTGCCCTCAGTCATTTTGACCACTGGCGAGACAGGGTCATGCAACGAGTCGGCGAGGCCGTCAACCAGCGAGAGGAAGAGAATCATGAGGGTGCCTCCAAGGCAGAGGAGACGTCACGCCCATCGAACAGTGAACAGACAGTCGAGGAGAAGGGCGATAAGAAAGTGCATCTACAGCAGATCTTTCCGCCGCTGGAGACACCTCTCAGTGTCCTGAGCGAGGCTCGACGGGTTCTGATCATGCACTCGATCCTACTCTTGCTGTTGGGGCTTGAGTCATATCCGGCAGAGTCTCGGGTGTTGATGATGCGCCTGACAAGCTCCCTCGGTCTGTCGATAGATATACTGGCCCAGGACGAGATGTCCACTGCCAAAGGTCTCCTTGAGGTGGCCAAGCAACAGATGAACGCCGACGAAGAGACTAAGAAGAAGGCAGACGAGAACTCGACAGCAAGGAAGTGGAAGGTCGGTCTCGGTGCCGTGGCTGGAGCGGTCCTGATTGGTGTCACGGGTGGTCTAGCAGCACCGTTACTCGCGGCTGGTGTCGGCAGCATGATGGGCGGCCTCGGCCTCGGGGCTACCGCCACTGCTGGGTATCTCGGGGCCTTGGCAGGCTCGGCGCCGCTCGTCGGTGTGCTGTTTGGTGCCTATGGCGGTCGGATGACGGGCAAGATGGTGGACGAATACGCCAAAGAGGTCGAGGACTTTGCCTTTCTTCCCGTCAACAAGCCCTCGCTATTTCACCGGGGCAAGCAACACGACGACAAGAACGCACGGCACCTCCGTGTGGCCGTGGGGATCTCTGGCTGGCTCGCGGAGGAGGACGAGGCCGTCCTGCCCTGGCAAGTTCTTAGCGGGCATAGCACTGAGGCCTTTGCGCTGCGCTGGGAGCTGGAGGCTCTGCTCCGCCTGGGTCACGCCATTAACACGTACATCAAGAGCTACGCCTGGAGCTTCGCCAAGAAGGAGATCCTGAGCCGCACCATCTTCGCCTCCCTTGCCTCGGCACTCGTCCTGCCCTACGGCCTGGCCAAGGCCTCCCGCATCATCGACAACCCGTTCAGCGTCGCCATGTCGCGGAGCGAAAAGGCTGGCGTCGTCCTGGCCGATGCGCTCATCAACAAAGTCCAGGGCGAGAGGCCCGTGACGCTCATGGGGTACTCGCTCGGCGCTCGGGTCATCTACTCGTGCCTGACTGAGCTTGCGAACCGCAGGGCGTTTGGCCTGGTCGAGTCGGTCTGCCTAATCGGCGGGCCGGTCCCATCTGACCCTCTCCTCTGGCGCCGGATCCGGTCTGTGGTGGCCGGCAGGGTGATCAACGTGTACTCGAGCCAGGACTACCTCCTCGCCTTCCTGTACCGCGCCAACAGCCTGCAGTACGGCATCGCCGGCCTGCAGGCGATTCCCGACGTAGGGGCCATCGAGAACGTCGACGTGTCTGATCTAGTCGTCGGGCACACCCAGTACCGCTTCCTGGTCGGCTCAATCTTGCAGGAGCTGAATCTCGAAGACATCGATACCGCTGCCGTCGAGCAGCAACTGAAGAAGCTGAAGCGCCAGGAGAAGGAGGAGGCGGCTGCGCAGGAGAAGAGTGAGGTGGAGGGCAGGTCTGTGGAGGATGAGGCTGAGGAGATGGAAAGGGAGGCTGGACAGAGGAGCGATGGTAATCGTGGTGGGAAGCAATGATGACGCGATGCTGGAGAGCGGTGAACTTGACTGGAAGGGCTCGTAATACACACCTTACTAGCACATAGACCGCCTTTAAATACACTATGGAAGGAAGATCAAAAGCATACGGAACTTTGCGTCCTTGAATACATAGGTATCTAGTGATGGGGAAGTTTATGTTTGCAGGTTACAGTCTTTCGTCGCCAATTGACGCATGCAGCCAACCTTGGAAGTATATATCTCGGTCATATATGTCTTCCCAGCTTTAGCGATCAGGCTTATTCTCAGAGTCGTGTTAAGTTATATGACGATAGACCTTTCACAAAAAATGATCTTAACCTCATAATACATATTATCCCCCGGTCGATCAGGTTTCGCAGACCTCCCAAGGCAGCATGCACGATACCACGGTATTTGGGCCTTGAACGGGAGTCGGCATCCCTTCAAAGACCTTTCGGGGATGAATTCCCTTCTCGTCAGCATCGCTTAAGTACAAGATCCCAGGGTTCAGGGGCCCCCACAGTTCGGCTCGTCTTCCCCCTGTCTCTGTTCAGGCTCTCGCCCTCTCCATACTATACCCCAGAAATACTGCCACCCATCGGATATGGAGCCGGGCCGGAACTAAACAGAACCGTTACATGCTATGGTATCATGGTTCGCCTTGTCAAGCCAGAGTACCTGCAATGCTACCTCGTCGCCAGTGGTCGCATCCTTTGTGATGGAATAGATAGATTGGGCACCACGAGTCAGAACCCAGTGCCATGTCACATGGTAGACGTCCTTCGGATAAGAGAACACCAATCCTCAGCGGTCCCAATCCCTTGGCTCCCCCAGGACCGGGTTCAAGTAGTAAAAAGTACTTGATCTACCAACGTCTCGGAAACAAGGAAGGCTTTGATTGTACCGAGTGTGGGATCTAAGAGAACGAAAGAAAGAAAGGCCACGTGAGGGCTGAGTGATGATGGCGGGAAGATGGACGGCATGAGGGACAGGGAGGAGACCGGATCCGTACGACAAAGACAGCCAGTGTCTCAATTATCGTACTGTACGTACCTACCGCTTTGCCTGCTCTGCATCCCGACTCTGAGGAACTCCTCCATCTGGGGGAGGACAAAGGAAGAACCCACCAAACACCACCCACCTATCCATCCATCCCAAAGACGCTCCTCCTCTTGTTCAGTCATCTCCACATTGACTGGCCACTCAGCAGTGAACTGGATCCATGCTGGCCCCATGTTCGAAGGGTGGCAATCGTCCGCGTGAGAGATCCTCCACGGTTCCCGGGTTCCATTGTGCGGGGGAACATCTATCGCCGAGCCCAAACACCACCCTTGTCCTCTGCATCTTGTGGTCCCGATTTTTCTTCTTCGTCTCTTTTTGGAGAAAACGACATGTCTTTTGTATGGTCAATGACCACGGAAGGATTCGATGATTTAGACCACCAGCACCTGGGCAGCCATGCGAACCAGCCGCACACACAACCGAAGACACTCTATCAACAGCGGCTTGCCAAGCAGCCACATCACCTGAGCCTTTCACCCCCTCTCTCTTTCCCTTCCTTGGAGAGAATGGGTGTGGTCAAGAAGGAGGATGAACTGTGTCTTGACTGACGGAGCAATGTGATGATGGTGGTGGTAATGACACCAAGACAGAGAGGTGAGGGTGTCTTGATGCTATCGAGAAAAGGGCTGTCTTGTTTAATCAGTCTGGTACTAGGTGATGCAGGCTATTGACCCCGAGGCGGACATTCTCAAGAGGCTGTAGTCTCTCAACCTCGAGAACGGAATGTGTATGCGAACCTGGGGACAAAAGACCCGGCTGAAGGGTCTGCCTGGAGCTGGGGTTAAGTGCTCAGGTACTGCTGTACATGGTAAGGTGCCAGGGATGAGAGATGATGGATGGCAGGAGATAATCCCAGGGAAGCCTAGTTCAGCTTCCTTTGCTCTTTCCCCCAGCACACATAAGCTGCACTAGGTTTACGGGTGTGCAACCCCGCACCATTGACCCCATGCAGCCTCTCTAGCCTCCAGTAATTTACGGTTTCTTTGGTGGTCTTCTCTTTTTTCTCTCTTTATATTCTCTACTTCACACTCCCATCTATAAACCCTCACCTTTACTGTATCTTGTCCTGTGTCTGCACACAGGTGTTGCTGCTACCGTTGCCAGCTGTATACAATCGTCTTTCATCCCTCCACTCTCCCTCACCTTCCCTAACGCGCTGCTTGCACCGACGCACCCAGACTCTCTTCACCTCAACGACCAAACATGGCAGACCACGAGAAGCCTGCCGTGGATCATGGTCAGGCCCATGACCGTCTTGAAGGAGAGGGTGCTGTCGCTGGCCACCTGGGTGATGAGCCGCCACACCATGGCATGTCTATTGGAGAGTACATTCGCACTCGCTTCACCAGCCTGAAGCCTCCCATGACCAAACTGGCAAATCCCTTCAAGCTGTTGATGATGCTCAGTGCTCACCACTGGGCCTTCTTTGGCGTCGGATTTTTCGGTTGGGTACGTCTCGAAGATCTGAGAGCCAGCTTCCCACTCTCACACCATGGTCTTCCCTGTTGTACCTCTCTGCCCCAGCTAGAGAGTGATCTGATTAGAGGCTGATCTTTTGATGTTTTCCTTACTATATACAGACTTGGGATGCCTTCGACTTCTTCACCGTTTCTCTGACCGCGACCGATCTCGCCGAGACGTTCGGCAAGACTGTTGCCGAGATAACATGGGGCATTACTCTGGTGCTTATGTTTCGATGTAAGCTGCACTGTAGTATCCCAACGTGCATGTGCCGACTTTGAGCTGACAGCCTGTTCTTCTCCTTTTAGCTGTGGGCTCGATCCTCTTTGGTGTCGCGGCCGATCGTTACGGGAGAAAATGGCCCTTCGTTGTGAACAACGTCATGTTCATTGTCCTTGAATTGGTAAGTCAGGAGACCAGTCATCCTCTTGCGATAATAGAGGGAGATCATTCACTAACATCGGCTTGTTTATGAAGGGCACTGGTTTCTGTCAAACATACCAGCAATTCCTTGCCTGTCGCGCACTCTTCGGAATTGCCATGGGTGGACTCTATGGCAACGCTGCCGCCACCGCCCTGGAGGATCTTCCAGAGGAAGCCCGAGGCCTGATGAGCGGCATCCTTCAGCAGGGCTACGCTTTTGGGTATCTGCTCGCCACCGCCTTCTCGCGCGGTCTCGTCAACACCACCTCTCACGGATGGCGTCCACTGTTCTGGTTCGGCGCGTGCCCGCCCATCCTCATCATCATTTACAGGCTGCTGCTCCCCGAGACGAGAGTCCACCAGCAGCGCGAGTCTGTGCGGAGGACGGCCCGAACCGAGGGCTCCAGTGTCTCCAAGACCTTTATACTCGAGGGAAAGGTCGCGCTGAAGAGGCACTGGCTTCTGCTGACCTACCTTGTCTTGCTGATGGCCGGCTTCAATTTCATGAGCCATGGTAGCCAAGAGTAAGTTCTTGTGTTCTTATCTCATGTGGAGTATTTGAGCTTCTTTTTTCAGCTGACCAAACCCGTCCCAGTCTCTACCCCACGATGCTGCAGAACCAATTTGTGTTTGGTGCCAACGCTGTGACCGTCACGCAGGTCGTCGCCAATTTGGGTGCCATGACTGGTGGCACGGTGGTCGGCTACCTCTCGCAGAGCTTTGGCCGGCGTCTCTCGATCATTTGCATCTGCGTCGTGGGCGGTGCGCTTCTGTACCCGTACACCTTTGTGACGACCGAGCGCGTGATAGCCGCAGCCTTTTTCGAACAGTTCTGCGTCCAGGGTGCGTGGGGCGTGATACCTATCCACCTGATGGAGCTGTCCCCAGGCGCTTTCCGCACCTTTGTCGTGGGCACGTCCTACCAACTCGGTAACCTGGTCAGCTCGGCGAGCTCGACCATCGAGGCCACCACCGGCGAGAGATTCCCGCTCTCCCCGCTGGTAAAGAACGGGAAGTCGACGCCGAGATATAACTATGGCAAGGTGATCTGCATCTTCATGGGTTGCGTCTATGCTTATGTTATCCTGCTCACGGTACGTCCTGGTCTTCCTTTTCTTCTTCTTATCATTCACAGATCGATCCCTCACCGTGCTGACCCAAATTCGTGCAGTTCCTCGGACCCGAGCACCTCCGTCGCAAATTCGAGGTTGAACACGACGCCGACGTGCGCGAGATTGCCAACGAGGAGACCATCGAGCAAGCCATCCACCGCCGCGAGAGAATGGGCATGGGACTTAGCGACGAGGATCTTGCGGATGCCGCCGAAGTCAAGCGTTTGGGGCAGGTTTAAAGGGGGAAACCCGAGGCGCAGAGCATGGTCTGAGGAGGGTAGGATGGCAGAATCCCTTGAGCCGACATCGTTATGGATGTTGTTTGTCATGTGCGATGATGTATAACTGTGACTTGATCGCACATGCAAAATGGATACCCCCTTGTTTTTGAGTCAGACCACATGCGGCAGATCATACGCAATCCTACTGCTATTGCTTTCAATTGACCACTCTCGTTAATCGTGATAGCCAGGCAGTGTTTGCCTCTTCCTCGTCCTCCACTCCCTCCTTCTTTTCTTCCCTACCCTCTCTTTTCATAATTACAAATAATGGTCATGATAGATTAACCTAGGCGTCCATATTCATCGTCATGCGTTTCGGGTATCGCGGTATCAAACCCAACCAACTGCTTCAAAATCCCTCCAGCTACATCACCATCACCACTGCCCTTCGGTGGCATCTCTACAGCCGCCATAGCCGATCAAGCAGCAGCCTTGGCCCTCGTCTCTCTGGGCAACAGAGCCCAAACAACAGCGACGACCACAGACAGCGCCCCCGAGAACCAAACAGCCGCACCGCTCGAGCTCGAGCTGTACCCCGCGATAATCCAAGCCACCAGGCCAAACAAGCGCCACGAGAAGCCCACGACGGCAACACCAGCCCCACGAGCAGGCGCGCCAAACACCTCCACAGTATACACCGTGGCAACAGCCAGCAGTGCATACTCGAGGAACGAAAGCACACACGCAAACGCCAGCCAGGAACCCCGCGAAGGCGACGCTGTGGACGCGAGCATGAGGACGCCTGCGAGCAGAGATAAAAGCGCGCCGGCGCGCCTTCGGCCCAGAAGGGGAACCTCGGAGAGCGCGGCGGCGACAAGAGGGCCTGGGATGGCGCAGATGGAGATGTAGACGTAGCGGCTGAACCAGTAGGGGCGGGTCACGGTGGTGGCGGTGACCTGGGTGACGCCGTGAGCTGTGGCAAGGTAGGGCTGGATAAACTGGGCCTGCAGGATGAACGTGAGGCCCAACGAGGCCCAGAGCAGGGCGAGGGAGGCGAGACCCAAGGGTCCACCGAGGGAGCCCAGCACGGTCCTGACGGAGGTGGTGATGCCGGCGACAGCTCCTCCTCCTCCTCCTCCTCCTCTGCCGCTGCGCCTGTTCGCGATGGTCCGCTGGGCGGTGCCGGCCTCTTCGTCCTCGGCTTCTCCTTCCTCGGTGATCATGGACGACTCGACGCGCGCAAAGGCCGCCTCGTTCAGCCAGGTGATCTGGCCACTGGCGTGGGCGATGTCGCGCGTCGTCTGCACGGCCTCGTCGTCGCGGCGGCGGGCGAGGAGGGACTTGGGGGTCTCGTACATACGGACCGAGAAGCGGAGGAGGTAGAGGAAGAGGGTGATGCAGCCGAAACACCACCAGGTGTACCTCCAGCCCTTGTTGGAGACGTAGTGGCACGATGAGGAGGACGTGCTGCTGCTGCTGCTGCTGGAGGTGCTGGAGGAGGCGCTTCCACCACCAGTGTGATCCGCCCGCGAGCTAAAGGACGCCGCGGTCGAGGTGCCGTCGGGCCCCGTGCCGCAGGTGAACTGCTCGACGAACGCCCAGCCCACGGCATATGCAACCAGCCTACCAACACCCCAAGCTGCACCCTGCGCGGCGACAAGCCAGGAGTGGCTGGCGGGGAGTGACTCGGCGAGATAGATGGCGTCAACGGCCTGGTTCCCGCCCACAGCAAAGCCCACGACAAAAGCGACGACGCACAGGCCCGTGAAGGCAGCCATGCCCGCGCCGACGAGACCCGCCATGCCCATGAGCACGACGGTGGCGGTGAACATCTGCTTGCGGCCAAAGAGGTCCGACATGACAGGCCACATGACGGCGCCGAGGGTGAGGCCCGCCGCGGCGCTGATCATGAGGTCTGTGGGGTTCTGGTAGGAGTAGTAGAACTGAGCCTCGTTGGAGGCGGCTGGGAGGATGACGGTGAAGGAGGCCAGCCAGAACTTGAATGGTCATCGTGTTAGTAATCTTCTATTGGGACAATAAATAAGGAGAAATGAGCCTGATCAATTTTCGTTTACCTCGTCTAGGAACCAGCCGACTGCCGTCACAACCACCAGCAGCCACTGGTATCGGCCCATACCAATATCAAGAAGCGCCTCATTGAGCAGCTGTGCCTTGGCCGCGTACACAGGGTCAAGCCCGCTGCCCTTGCTAGCCTCCGTCTCGACAGTCGTGCCGATCAGGTTACCAGGCCGCTTCTTGCCCGAGGCGATCTGGGCCGGTCTCTGCTTCTCTGCATCCGCTTGGATGGTCGAGGCTCCGTAGGCGCTCTCGGCGTCGGCTGCAGGCTTCTTTTTAGGCATGTCGACGCCGTGGTCCTCGGCCTTGGTTGGTTGTGCGTCGGCCATGGTGATGCGATGATGGTTTGTATATCCCATCCAACATACGAACCACAAAATAACGGTGGAAAATATATGAGAGTGGGTCACGAATCTTTTGGAGATAGTAGGCGTAGTCCAACTCAGAGCCGGGGCCAAGTCTCATATATAGTTAAATACATACTTATATACTCAAAACAATCTGCCGATTGCCCTCATAGCATGTGGGCTTCGGAGGATGCGTCACGCCTTGCACAGAACCAAAAGAAATCCCCCTTCTTCCCGCCCAACAGAAACGACGAGCCCTAAAATTTCTTCTTTATACCGTCGTATCTACGAAGCAAAAGTGTGGATACCTACGAGTTCTAGGCCGCCTATGTCCGGCGTGATCCGGCATGCATCACAGTGTGCCGATATTGCCAGAGACGTGCATATGCGGCGACTTCCGGTGATCGCGGCCAGTGACGCGTAATAAATAAACTTGAAAGAAAAGTAATCCCGTTGTGTGGGGGGAGCCATGAGGAGATCTCCTCTAGAGCCCGCGGTGGAGGACACCAAGACAAAGCCTGATCAGCATGTTGTTTTTTTCTTTACAAGAAGGTGGTAACGTTGAGAACAGGTGATTCGAAGCCAGATTCCAAAAAATGCATGCGTGCATGCAGGTCACGATGGAACTGTACTCCACGTCTCCCCTCTTGTCAACTGCAAGAAATATCGGATCGCATCATGGATGCTACCCTTGAGAACCACGTTGACTCGTCTCTATATGGAAGTGATGCTCCTTATACGCGTGCATAAAAGTCCATAGAGCAAGGCCTCCGTTACCATGGGAATCAATACACTGCAACTCAATGTGCCGTTTCCTTACCGACGGAGATTTTATTTTCGAAATCAGGTTCAAACTATTAGTATTGCCTGAGACTAAATTTGTGAGTCAACACAACAGAGCTTCTCGAAGACGGCCCTTGAAGCCTCTTCTTTCCAATATAAGAAGAAAAAACCAACCGGGACAAAAGTGGACCGGAAATCTCAACAAACACCTACTTTTAAAGTCCGAATGATATGTCCCCTAACCCTCCAAGCTTCGCTTTTTGAGAATTGTATGCTCGAAACTGAGGGTCTCTCACCTACTGAGATCAAAGGCGGCGCGCGGGAAAATGAACATGACAAGTCTTTTCCAATGCGCCCTGCATGACTTGGACTTTTTTTAACAGCTATATGCGCTTATAACTGGACGAGTAGGTAACAGTCTAATGTAAATATTGCAGTGCGTAATTACCTAGATAGGTCTCGTTCATCTAATATTCCTTCGTGACTGCAACGACGAAGGCGTCGCCTTTCTAGCATACATCAATTTCTATGATATTCGCGCGGCTGATGTGTAAACCCTCTCAAAGGAGTAGACTTGCAGATCACTATGCACACAGCAACCTCTTATTCCTTAAGCATTGCTTCGATGATGCCGTCTGCACCCGCCTCTGGGGGTGGCCATGCCTTGATCACCTCGAAACCGGCCTTGTCGAGTAGTTCTCTCCACTGAGTCTCAGTCCTCTCCATTCCAGCGTTGAAAGCCATCATGACTAGGTCAAACACGGCGGTGAACTTGTCGGTTCCCTGCTCTGGGACGATTAAATCGTGAATGAGAAGCTTGGAATATCCTGGCGTCATGGCCTTCTTGACCTGCTCCAGTATGCTCAAACAATATTGTTCCGACCAGTCGTGAAAGATGTGGTGATAAAAGTACGATCGGGCGCCTGTCTTGAATTAGCAGGAATCGTTCATATGGAAAGATGAGGCTCGCCCTACCCTTGACAGGCTGTTCAGTGAAGAAGTCATGAGCCATAATCTCGATGGCCGGGTCCAAATCCGCAAGACTGTCAGTCACGGGTTGCAGGTCCTGGAGAACCAAACGCCCTCGACCTGGATACTTGGCATGGAATTCAAGCACATCATGGCCCTTGCCAGCGCCTACGTCCACAAACAGAACTGAATTGTCCGTTGCACCATCAAGTAGACGCTTCTGGATGGGGAACCAGTCCACCCAATAGTCTCTCGCCCCCATAGTGTTTCCCATGAAGGTGTTGAAGTCTTTGAAGACTCTCGGAATCGTGCTGAAGAGCTCAAAAGTAGTCATTTTCGTCTGAAATGCGTACTGCATAAAGCCATCACGAGGATTTGTCGGGCAGCGATAACCAGACTCGCGTAGATAGTTCGGAGCTTTCTGCGCGGCGCCTACGATCATCTCGCCGCTGTACTATAGTGTCAGTATCAAATTTGAATCCGAGTTCTGTATACGAAGTGGCAACATGACTTACACCATTCGATGTCCGGAGGCGACCTCCTCCATAGCCATGGCCTTTGTGATGGGTGTGGCCTCCCATGTCTGTTCTCCTACTTCATTGATAAATCCAATAGTTGCTAGAGGCCGTAGGACTCGAACTGTGCTTTTGTTAACCAAAATTCGCCCTCTTGTATGAAGGCGAGGTGTCCTACCGATCAAGAGCTCTTCGCCATTGGAAAGGGATGCCAGTTTCTGAGAGGTGATGGGCCCATCGCTGCTTGCGATGTGCTTGAAGAGATCCAGGCCGTCGGCTACTCTGGCGGCCATAGCCATCAAGGGCTGTGCACAACTATTATGAGCTGCTAACGCCAGTACCAGGGTTGGAGGGGACGAGTAGCCAGGAACTGTGAAAGTGGACATACAGAAAATGCCAGGTCAACTGCAACATTTTGCGGCTGTTCGAGGCTTGCCGTGATTCTTCGACTCAGCCCAAGTGCCTCAATTCGTACGCTGTGATCACTGTCAACCGAAGACAGCTTCGCACTCAGAGAGCTCAGCTGTTCAATAAGAGCAACTGTTTCGTCGGCCATGGCAAATGAATACTCGGCAACTTGGTAGAAGATTGAGCAATCCAAGTGTTCCCTAGTCAGAGATGATGTGCCAACAGCGATGACAGAATTACGTCCCGTTCGTAGATGGTCCGCACTATCGGTTGAGAAATGGCGCAATGATTTATATTTGTACCTTCGGAAGGCGACTGCGACCTAGGCGCAATTCTCTGTGCCATAAGCAATGCATGGTCCTTTGGGAGGCTAAAGCTTGTTTCCTGATCCTGCATGCGAGGGACAAAATACGTAACAGCCCTGCAGACCAACATCACCCGAGCTGATGCAATGCGACGGCACTTGTCTTCAACCGCAGACAGCCAACAAGCGTCAGCTACGAAGCTGCACGACCGTAACCAACAGTACTCAGTGCAATCTCTTTTCGCGCCTTGTGTGCAAGTATTTTTTTTCTTCCCCTTTTCCCCATGGCCAATACCGCGTCTCAGACTAGAATCCACGACTGGCTCTTATCATTGTGGCTTAAGTCTTCAGCTTCGTCGCCATCATTATCGTTGCAGCACGGTTCTACGTCTGCAGAAATCATTCAAAGGCTCTCTCACTTGATGACTGGGCCTATCCTGGTTCTCTTGGTGAGCATAATTAGTCCTGTACTATTGTCATCATACTTTTCTGCCTGCGCAGCCTCGGGATCGACATGTTTTGGTGCATAGCAGGTCTTGGCGCCTGGAGATAGTGTCTTTGTCACCCTTGCTGTCTCGTGAGCTCATCTTCATGTATTTGGAAACAATGGGGAATTTGGCCCTTTGCCTTATGCACAGCTAGCTAGTTGCTCACTCAGGTGGCATGACCAAGCTTCCAGTTGGTCGGTATAAGCATCAAAAAACCCATTCAACTAGGACTAATACGGCAAGCACAAAGGCGCCATTACTCCAAGCGAGTCAATGGCACTAGATACAAAACCTGGCTCGACTTATTGCGGAATGATCCGCTCCATGAGCTGTTCGTTGAATTTAGCAAAACGGCTGCGCAGCACGCCACAGCTCCACAGCACGTGTTTATATGTTCAATATTGGGTTTTGCTGGGAACCTGGGTTCGATACGTCTGGCTCATCAGTCTGCAGCGCAAGCCCGCAATATTTGATGCAACAATTGAAGTCATGTTCCCAGTTGCTCACTGTCATTGTAGCTCCGGCTGATAGACTGACAGACTGTTTGCTCCTGTGATCTTTTTGAAAATCTCAGCCTTTGTCTAGATACCAAGGCGCTTGAGTTGATATCGAAAAGTTTGAAATATGAGAAATAGATCTGTAACAAAGTATCATATAGCAAAGCAGAGTGCCATGACTTCATATTTATGCTGATGAATGAGATCCCAAAGTCATTGACCATGTGCTTCCCTACAGATGGAGATAAATGCTTATCATCTTCCTACAGAGTAACTACTACTTTCTTGAAAATCTACATTAATCGTAGTGAGATCGATTCGCTCTATCTCTCGTCGCTGAAACGTGTTTGCTCTCGTACATACACACACAAGAAAAAAGAAGGAAAAAACAGAAGCCGTATTATGTTCCGCTTCTTTTCCTGTTCTGCTAGGCACTTAGTAAAATGGACCGGCCTTCCACGCTCGGAGCTGCCTAGGCCATATGACGGAGCAATACAGGAATTCACAAAGCCTGGTGGCAGTGCTGAACAGGCAAGATCATTCTCATCGTTTATACAATGTTTCTTTCCCCCTTTCATCTTGTCCCTTCTACAATTTCCGAGCTTAACTTTGGTACTGACACCTTATGTGCAGAAACTGGGTAAGGTGGAGGAAGTTGAAATCACGTACGTCCTACGACGACCTCTTCAAAGCCTGTGTATTGATAATTACCTTACAAGTCTCTGATATTATTGCAGTCACAGCAACGGTATAGCCGTTCATCGATCTGCATTCAATCCGGCGGATAGAGAAAAAATCATCAGCGCGAGAATCATGGGCTCAAAGGAGCTGAAGACCTGTCACGTTTACAAAGATGGTACAGGAACAATCAAGAAAGGGGATGAAAGACGGTGGTAACGGAAAACACGAACTCCGTCACAGCTTTAGCTGGCTTGCCCTCTGCCCGCATATGAGCTCCTCCGGTCATGCACATCGCGGGTATATTGTTAGGGCTCCTCTACATGCAGGTTCTCTTCTGACTTCTGGCAGATTGCTCCTCTGGTAATGGGCAATCTGAGCTGACCTCATCTAGTGGCCGCCGTTCATCATTTCGTCTAGCTGTACGACCATTGTGGTCCTGTATGACTTTCTTCGCAGTCTTTGTATTGTCTGGTCGCCACTGTAACACGCCCCCCCCCCCGGCATAAACTTCCAAAAGCCATCCTTTTCGTCTCTTCAAATAGATCTTCACACTCAGCCGTTTCATTTCAATGAGTTTCGGAATGGCGGCATCACTCTCATGGACCTATCGGCTTGCAGATGAATAGCATTAGCGCAGTAGTTTACATGAGTTGAATGAATAGAGCACCACTCACTGTCAGGCGAAATCCCAAATAGCAGCGTCTCAATTCTTTTTGGTAACTAGATTGATGACCAAAGAACTATGAAGCTGTATCAATCTACTGATCATGGATGTATTTTTGAGAGTGTCAGATGTTGAGCTCCAACACCTGGTCCTTGTTGCTCGTGGCCTGTTTGTTTCTGACTTGCATGTTTAGTATATTGCATGATGAACACTTTTGCCAAGTGCTCATAGTACAGTTACGATCTACTTTGTATCTCTCCAAAGAAGACTTATCAAGGAGCTCTATAGCTTCTGAAACGAAGGAAGGAGAAGAAAGGAAAGGGAGGAAATCTAACGAAAAACCTAGTACTTGGCTAATTTATTAAATCATGCCCTCTAGTCCTCAGCATCGACACTTACAATACAGGCTGGTTGACTATATCACATAAAAAATAGTATCATGCTTGCTCGCAAGTAACTATGAACAATCTAAGCATGAACTAATGACTTACAAGTATACAGGATATGCCTCGATTGGTTAACTAGCATTCCAAGGCCTGCCAGGATCCGCTGGCCACTATTCATGCACGTAGGGTTGAAAAACAAGCTTTCTGCCAAGCCGGACCATCTGCCAGATCACCCAACCCCTGTGGAGTGACGTCTTACAATCTGCACCCGCTTTGTTTGGTCAATTGCCAGGGCTGCAAGCAAGAAACTCCAGCAAAGGCCTTGATGGTTTCATGCGGGGCAAAGATGCACGTCAGTGCCAAACAAGCTTGTGTCGAGATTTTGGCACGGCAGATAGGTGGGCCTCTTTCAGCTGCATCGCATAACAAATACCTCCGAAGGCAGCAGGCCTGAAAGCTGTCCATTTTCCCACTTTCATGTAATATTAGCATTCTGGCTCTCAAGACAAATCCATGCCAGAATTCTCTTCCTAAATCATTACGAAAGTGACATATCATCATCCACCAGCACACACAAGCACACGCACACAGTAGTAACTATGACTGACACGCCCGAACAAGCGGCTGACGTCCGCTTCTCGCACCTCGAGCATGCCATCAGCGCCGTGACCGACCGCGCCAAGGACGCTCACCACGAGGAGCCCAAGGCACACCTGCATGTGCCCTCCAACACAGAGAAGTCCCACTCCTGGATGCAGCGCCTCTTCCCCTACACCAGACTCGAGGACATGGAGGCCGCCTTCCACATGGGCAACTACGTCATCGACCGCAAGACGGGCGACAAGAGCTTTGAGCCCATGTCTATGTACGTGCGCCTGGGCATGCACCTGCTCTATTACGGCAGCGAGCAGGAGAAGGCGCTGGAGTGGAACAAGACCAAGCAGCTGCTCAAGGAGCAGAGCGAGAAGATGGGCCGCGAGTACGACGCGCCCAACAGCGTCGACCACATCAAGCCCTTTATCGAGAGCTTTGATCTCCAGGGCACGCTGAGCCAGCTGAAGGAGCCCGACCCGTCAAAGTATAAGACGTTCAATGAATTCTTTGGGCGCGAGCTCAGGCCGGACGCGAGGCCGATTGCCGAGCCTGACAATAATCAGGTCGTGAGCAGTCTTGCAGACTGCAGGCTCACGACATTTCCTACGATCGATCTGGCCACGAAATACTGGTAGGTCTTTGTTCTCAGTCGCATGGAATACCTTCGGACTCAATCATAAAGGGTAAAATTATTGACCAACAAGCGTGTAGGATCAAGGGATTCCAATTCACGCTCGAGAGACTGCTGGGTGATGCGGACTTGGCCAAACTATTTGACGGTGGCTCCATTGCAATCTCGCGTCTGGCACCACAGGACTACCACAGATGGCACTCGCCCATCGACGGCACCGTCGAGTCTGTCAAGGAGATTCCGGGGGCATACTACACAGTCAACCCGCAGGCCATCAACGAGGCAGGCGCCGTAAATGTGTTCTGCGAGAACAAGAGGTCGGTCATGGTGATCAAGCGGGCTGTTACAGGGAGCTCTGTGGCCGTCATCGCCGTGGGTGCTATGCTGGTTGGCTCTATCAAGTACAACGACGGGGTTGAGGTCGGAGCCAGCGTGAGCCGGGGTCAGGCTTTGGGGGCATTTTATTACGGAGGTAGCACTGTCATCGCTGTTTTTCCTAGGGGAGAGGTGAACTTCGACGAGGATCTGGTGCGCAATTCGACCGAACAGAATTGTGAGACGTTGGTATCTGTTGGATGGAGGATTGGTGCAACCTCGTGAGCAGGAGTCCGTGTGTCCAAATTTGGTGATTCTCAAGGCAAGATAATTAATAGAGGAGGAATGGCAGAGCCTTGAGCAATCAAATAAATATCTATTCGCTTGACAACTCTATTTCTGACCTTTCCGGGTAGGCTTGGAGATGAGGTGTTGATCCGACAGTTCGCATCCAAGATGCAACATCTTCCGTGCCAGAAAAGTAAGCGACAATCAAACAAATACTCACAACCTGGTTACACAAGCCTTACAGTGAGATTCTAGACCCGACGTATTAGAACCATCAGCAATCAAGTATTCTGATTGGCGTAGCGATGTGGCGAACTTTGGGAATTATTACACCCTGACATTTGTACATCCAAGTATAAGTTGCGTAGCAGATCAACTGGAAAAAGTGTTAAAAATAAGAAGAGAAGAACAAAACAAAACAGAAAAGGGGGTTGGGGTCCAAAATATGCGCCCTGCTAGTCAGCATCTTCTTTTGAACCCAACCGATGCGATGGGACAAGATCATCATCAGTCAGCCCTAGCACTATGAACCAGCTATCAGCCCGCTCCTCCTTCCAGAGACTGCCAGTAAAGGATCGCCAGACCGTGTGCCTGAGCGGATATTATGCCCGCCCTCGATCTGCCTAATTCCACAGCGGACCATCGCTTAGCCACCACGGCACATCGCTTATCATGCGGTGCCCTGTCCTATCCTTTGGGTTTTTCTTCTTCCAAGGGACGCTGAATACTACCCTGATAACGCTAGCACAACCAGCTTCTTGTTATTCTCCTTGCATTAGCACGAGAAACCAGCCACTTATGTGTATGTGCGTGCTCGCACTGCCCCCTTGCCTCTTGTGCACGCTCAAATGTACAGAATCCGAGGGACTGGCTGGGAGTGTTCGCCTGCCCCCCCCCCTCTCCTGCTCACCCCCTGAGAGACTGCGGCTGAACATGCCTGCCTGGAAGGAGGGTGCGTTTGAAGTCAAGAATGAGACGATATTCTATAGCAGAAGCCGAAGCCTGCTATGTGGCATGCCTGCCGGTGTGCAGCGTCGGTCTTGTGTAACGCAGTAATATAATCCTACTATGGCAGACAGCTGAAGTAATCCAGTCATATCTTAAATGCCTCCCTTTGATTTTCTTTTCCTTCTTGACCCACATTCTCTCTCTCGTGTCTTGGACTTCGTAGTAAGAGCCTTGCTACCCACTTCGTTGGAACCATCCAGAGCGCTGTGATCTTCAAAGGCATTTCGAGGAGAGATGTCTCTCAACTTTGATACAAATGCCTGGTACCAGGTCAATGTGACGAGCCAGAAGGGTCAATCTTTTCACGGAACGCCACTCTATCAGGATGGTCTGGTAAGTGCTCACGTGTCTCAAGACATGCTTCCCGACGCTCCATAATGGCAAGCAGGACTAATGATTGGGGATTCGACCCATTGTAGACCGGAGCAGTATTCTTTCAAAACACCAACACAAGCAATACCGGCCAAAACTGGCAAATCTTTCCGTACAACTCATCTGTATATGTTCTCCGCTGCCAGGAAGGAGGCCCCAACGGCTACCTTGGTACGTCATTAGGCACAGGAAGCAACAAGGACCGACTCACGGGCAACACGGTGCCCTGGCTGGCGCACTACAACGTCTCTGACAATTCCATGTTCTGGAACATCGAGCCGTGGGACGATGGGACGTATTACTTTACCAATCTAGCCAACGGGACGGACTGGGTGTTGGATACGCTGGTCACGGCGCTCATGGCCATGGATTCCAACATCACGACTGCGCAGAGGGGCGAGCAATATACCTTCACGAGTATAGGTGTGATCGACGACAGCCGGTACTCCACCGTCAACGTGAGCTCTCTCTCTCTCTCTTCTCTGCCTCCGTCCACAAGTACAAAACCAAGTTCCAGCCGTGTAAAAGAAGAAGTCTAACAGTCTTTCTACTTGCAGACCTACCCAAGTAGCCACACCGCGGGCCCCACGTTGCCGCCATCAGTCACAACGGGCCAAGCCTCAGGTACGTCAGGGGCGAGCACATCAGGGTCAAGCGCAGTAACTGTTGTCACCGCCACTCCATCACCAAACGGTGAACTCTCAACAGGAGCAGCAGCCGGCATAGGCGTTGGCGTCGGGATCGCAGCAGTCATCCTGGCTGCCGTGGCGGGCTTCTTTTTCATGCGCAGGAGGAAAACAAGGAGACGTGCCCCGGATCCGATGCAGACCCCTCCCAGGGCACTGGTGCAGGAGGACAAGTCGAATTGGAGGTATGAGGGGGCGCACGAGCTGAGCACACCGATCATTGCTGCGGAGATGGCGGCTTCGGAAGGATACAGAAACACACCGGTGGAAATGCCGGCGGACTACGCGGTGATGCTTGATAATACGCCGTCGAGTCGGGGTCATGGATGGAGATGATGATCATGGTTTGGTGCATGGAACATGAGTTGTGGGCATAAAGTCGACTTCCATAAAGCGAGGGTATACTGCCAGGACTAATTTCATGGGACGAGCGCCGCGGCCGGAAGAAAACTTGAGAGACCAGCCGCACGAAGTGATGAGCTGACCTTGCGTGGGATGATGAGAGAAAGTGGCCCGAATCACTCGCTGCAGAATGGCACCGAGGTCATTTCCAGTATTTTCCAGATGGCCGGAGACTTGGAACAAGAGAGAGAGAAAGAAAAGACAGTCTCCTGGACACAGGTCTGGCCGTTCGGGTGAGACACAGCGCGGTTGGCGCCCTCACGAAAGATCCTGCTTGAGGCAGAACCGAGAACGGAAACCATCTCTCGTCTACTATGGAGAGTGTACGATGCCTTTCCAAATGCTCAAATTGTATTAAAAACACACTAACTTTTTTGTAAAAGGGGACAAAATCTCAATTACCTCTATACACTAAACGAGATCCTATCTTGATCTTACCAAAGGATATACGAGTATTAAAATAATAGCCATTTTCAGTGCAAGGTGAAAAAGATGTGGTCTGTATAGACAGGTAGACAGGGCTCGCACGATAGGAGTATCAGCTTGGTTCTCCATCAATGTCCTTGTATCAACGTGTGTCCTCTTCCTGTTCGCTATCATACTCCTCCTTGGCAGATATGGACACCAAAGACTTTTGGCTCTGTAGTAGTCCTGCCAGCACCGCCTCCAGCCCTGCCTTGACGAGAGGATCGGGTGCACGATCGATACGCAACCTGAGCTCACGAATCCTCTCAGAAACCTCGTCGTTCTGTCTTTTCTCCTCAGCATCACCCTCGTCATCCTGAGATTCCACATCTCCGGTCTCGTCGCCCCACTCCAAGTCCTCCTTTCCAAAGGCAGCCTGAAAAGCCTCTGCCATGCCGGCATGCTTCACAGCAAACACCACCTCTTCGATCCCATCCCAAGCGCGCCGAGGCTCAACAGCCTTTCCTTTCTGTTTCCCCCTTTTGCTCTTCCCACCAAGCAGCACTTTCTTCCACGCCCTAGCTACCTCACTGACAGGATTCCCATACGCACCGCAGCCCCAAGCCCCAAGGACAACCCTTTTCGCCTGTTTAGCCTGAAACACGCGCATCACTGCCCTCATCTTGTCGATAACAAGCTCTCTGTCCTTGGCGTGAACATATCTCCCAAGCCCCGTATCTTCATCGACTTCAGTCTCGGGCAGACGCAGCATAGCAGCACTCACGACATCAACAAACCATCTATCCCTCTTAGGAAGCATATCATTCTGATCGCCGTCGTGTGCTACATCCGCAGAGGACGACGACGACGACGGCCCCATTCTCCTGAAGACGAGCACGTCAGGGGTGTAGACACACCCTACCTCAGGCAGACGGTAGAACTCGTCGCGTAGCGCTGGGAGGAGCGTGGTCGCCATGCACAGGGACTCTTCCTGGCTGGTGGCGCCGTTGAGGAACCCGCCGCCAGGCGAGAGCGGCGAGGCCATGTTGAGGATGGCTACTCTGTTGCTAACAGTGGAAATATTGTTGTTGTTGCTACTGTTGCCGGGGTTGTGCTGTTGTTGCAGCAGCAGCGAACGCGCAGCCGTGAGGGTGTCCTCGGCACGGATGGTGAGACGCAAACTCGGTGTACTACTGGTTGGCAAGATGGCAGAGGCGGCGGCGGCGGCAGAGTTCGGGTCGCTGGACCCGAGGGGCGGTTGCGGGGCCGGAGAGGCGATTAGCTCTGAGGCCTCGATGCCTCTGCGTGCGCGGGGATGAGCCGACAGCAGCGAGGGGATCAGCTTGTTGGCTGTGGCTTTGGCCTTTTTGGCGCGTGCATCGCGCCGGAATGCAGGAGGTGGGCGACCGATGGATGGTTCTGTTCTTCCCATCACTTCGTGTTGGTCGTGTGATTGATTGACTGCCCTATGGGGTGGTTGGTGGGAATCTGGGCTTGCTTGCTGTTCCAAGGTTGCTACTGCTATACTTCTTACTATTGAGGACGGGGCGGGACAAGTGGTGGATGCAAGCTTGAGTGGTGGTGGGTCTGAAAACTCGCTTTCCCGTCTCTTTGATGTCATGTCAAAACCACGCCAAAAAAAATTACTGTAAATCCATTTGCTGATCGGACCGGGCCGTGGAAGAAAAGAGGCACGCGGGACGATTTTCCCCATTAGTGCTCATGCGCACTAGCCACCGCCATCATGATTGCGTTGAGAATCCGCTTCGGTGTTGATGATGGTCAAAATAGTGAATGATGATGCTGCGGAGGACCTGCCCCTTCTATCAGGGGATGGCTGCTTGAATCTGTAGCTATTCAGCCAGCCAGCCAACCAGTGTCGGACAAAAAGGAAATGGAAATGGGGCAAAAAGCAGTAAGCAGGAGGGAGGAAGTTGTGTGACTGGGGACGCACAACATACGCTCATTAGTGTCGCCCATGTCGTGTTTCCCCCTTCTCCTCTTGTTAATTACCGTACTGCGTCATGTATAACCTGCTCACATGCCGCAACCCTGGAGGGAACACATGAGTGGCTCACATGGCTCAAATCATGTTGCCAGGCTTTGTGTTACGACCTACCTAGAACGGACTCGTCTCATGCGAGGTACGGAACGGTAGGATGCAACGTATAGAAGCATGGTATCATTAGTGATCTGCGGCCCCCTGGCCTAGACTCGATAATTATACACAAAGGACATTGTATGATGGATGAACTTTCTTTCCCCCCCTTTCTCTCTTTCTCTTCTTTCTTTTCTTTTGGTGAGATATGCATAGCACTCCAGTTTTATACTTCTTTGTATCGCTTATGTATCGTTTATTCCGCATTAGGAAGCTTGTCGGGTCAATATTTTCTAATCACTTCTCGAGTGTTTGTTCACCGAGATTCAGCGCCGGACGGCGCATACAACATCCTTCCCCTCCCTCACTAAGTATCGTGCGATGGCCCCAGTTATTAACTTGCAGATTTTAGGTTCCGTCCCTTGTTCTATCTGCCGTGATACCGAGACACTAAGCACGTTTACTTTTTTCTTTTGCCCTTTATACGAAGTAGAACGGTTTATTGAACTAAGTATCAAGCTCTACTGTAAATTACCGTGCAACATACTTTGTGGCAAACCAAGCTTCTACGGTCAACTCAAGGCGACAGGTCTCTTTGGGGAAAGCAAACCTGCGTCTGTGCCATGATTTTAGGTACAAATCTAGTGATGCACGTCTGGAGGGGGGGTTGAAATCTTGGATGAAATAAATTAAACAAAACAAAACAAACCAGACCCTGCCCCAACCTTGCAGCCGCTGCTACCCCAGATGCTTCCGCGTGCCCAAATCCAAAAGACATGAACGCAAGATCATGGGGTATTATCAAGCATGGGTCCTAGCATCCCCCAGACTAGCAGGGCCTGGTCGATCGATGATGGGTGGGCAGAGATAGTAATTCGCTTGTCCAACCCCTCCCAACCACTGCAAGTTTTTAAATCTTGATCGACACATTGCCTGCATTTAATTAACTAACTCCTGCAGTCGACAGGACACACTGCAGATATGTGTGGTGCCGAGCTGCGCGACAACCACCACTACCCGGGCGGAATTTATGAATGAGTCGAACACCCTGCCCTGCCCTGCCTTGAAGTTCATTCCAGTGGGTGTTTCCCAGCCAGTCTTTTCATTGCTGTTGCGTGACGCCGTTTACATAAAGAGGCCTACAGGGCCATCGTAACTTTCGAGGCATATTGGCCCGAGTGGTAGGCGCAACAAATAGCTTCTCAACAACTTTGCTGTTGGTCTTGAGAGTGCTGCTTCAGTTGACTGTCCTTCTCTCTCTGGAATTGTTCCTTGGGAGCTGTAGTCACTCGCTCTTTTTATTTTATTCCAAGATTATATTTCCATTCCCCTACATAGTCTCATCTGTATTTATTTTGAAAGTAATTCCTCTACAACAGAGGTAGCCACCTCCTTGCCAGCCTTTTCGATAAGTTATTTGTTTGATAATGTCTCTCTTCCGACCTCGTCTCGTCTCAGCCTGGCTGATGATGACGGCGGGTCAAGTTTTCGGCCAGAACACCACCACCGTCAACAACCTCGCCTTCGTCGACCCCCTGATCGGAGCCAGCAATGGTGGCAATGTCTTCCCAGGCGCCTCTCTACCCTACGGCATGGCCAAGGCAGTTGCAGACACCAATTCGGGCAGCAACCAGGGCGGCTTCACCCTCGACGGCTCCAACGTAACGGGCTTCTCTCTCATGCACGACTCCGGCACGGGAGGCGACCCTTCGCTTGGAAACTTTGCCCTGTTTGCCTACAGCAGCTGCCCTGGTGGAGACATCGACCGATGTGTGTTTCCCAAGATCTCTCGCGCCGAGTTTGGTAGTTTCAACAACGACACGGTCGTCGCCGAGCCGGGCTACTTCAGCATCACCCTCGACTCGGGCATCCAGACAGAAATGTCGACGACGCAGCACACCTCCTTGTTCAAGTTCACCTTCCCTTCCTCTACTAGTACTACTACTAGCACTGGAAACGATACTTCCGGCGAGCAGTACCCCATAATCTTCCAGGACCTCACCGACCTGTCCGACTCGCGCCAGGACAACGGGAGCATAGCTGTGGATCCCACCACAGGACGCATCACAGGCAGCGCCCGCTTCGTCCCCAGCTTCGCCCAGGGCACCTACGTGCTCTACTTCTGCACCGACTTCTCCGGCGCCGACATTTTCGACAACGGCATCTACTCCAACAGCCGCGCCAGCACCGACGTCAAGAACTTTACTATCTCGCGGTCCATCAACGGGTATCCTCTGCCCGGGGGCGCCTTTGTGCGGTTCAACAGCGCCAGCGAGCCCATCTACGCGCGGTCGGCCACGAGCTTCATCAGCTCTGCGCAGGCGTGCGCGCATGCCGAGGCTGAGATCCCGGATTTTGATCTGGATACAGTCAAGACGAGCGCGCAGGCCATCTGGGAGGACAAGCTGAGCGCCTTCTCGGTGGACTCTACGGGCGTGGATGCGTCGTTTGTGACCAACTTCTTTAGTGGAGTCTACAGGACGATGATTAACCCTCAGAATTATACGGGCGAGAATCCGCTCTGGTCGAGCGATGAGCCTTATTTTGACTCGTTTTATTGGTACGTGGGTGCTAGTAGACGTTTCTGAGTGGTGAATAGAGAACGAGCTGACACAGGATCAATAACGAAACAGTCTCTGGGATTCTTTCCGGTCGCAGATTCCATTCTTGACCATCATCGATCACACCTCGGTGGAGGAGATGCTCAGGTCTCTCATTGATACCTATGTTCACCTTGGTTGGCTGCCGGACTGCCGGATGAGTCTCAGCAAGGGCTACACCCAGGTATAGTCCCTTGGATTACTTAACTTTTTCCTATATGACATTTATGCTGATATTGGCCCAGGGAGGATCAAATGCAGACAACATCTTGGCCGACGGGTATCTGAAAGGTCTATCCACTGGCATTGATGTGAGTTCTCTCCCGAAAAACCTTCATGTCTCATTCTCTTCTGATAAGCTGACTGTTGTAATAAGTGGGATCTTGGCTATGCAGCAGTTGTGAATGACGCAGAGAATGAGCCCTTTGATTGGTGCTGTGAGGGCCGCGGCGGCCTCGACTCGTGGAAGGCCCTCGACTACATCCCCGTGCAGGACTTTGACTACAAGGGCTTCGGCACCATGACCCGCAGCATCTCGCGCACGCTCGAGTACAGCTACAACGACTACTGCATTTCCCAGATCGCTGCCGGGCTTAACAACACGGCCGACCAGGAGAAGTACATCGCGTCCAGCGGCAACTGGGAGAACCTCTACAAGTCTGACCAGACCTCGTTTTTCGCCAATGGCACTGACACAGGCTACACGGGATTCTTCCAGCCTAAATTCTTGAATGAGACGTGGGGCTTCCAGGATCCTCTGCAGTGCAGCAATATTGATACTTCAGGGGCCGCCTGCTCACTACAAAACACCGGGCGGGAGACCTTTGAGAGCAGCATCTGGGAGTACAGCTTGTAAGTCAATTCTATCAATATCGTCCTCCTATACTGGACCTCCTCTGTCCATGTGTAACTAATCTCTCTTTTGCAGCTTCGTCCCTCACAACCAAGCCGAGCTCATCACGCTCTTTGGCGGCCCCGACGCCTTTGTCAGCCGTCTCAACTTCCTCCACGACCAGGACATCACCTACATCGGCAACGAGCCCGCCTTCCTCACCGTCTTCCAGTACCACTACGCAGGACGACCAGGCCTGTCCGCCCGGCGCAGCCACTTCTACATCCCAGCCTACTTCGAGCCCACCCCCTCTGGCCTCCCAGGAAACGACGACAGCGGCGCCATGGGCAGCTTCCTGGCCTTCAGCATGCTGGGTCTGTTCCCCAACCCGGGCCAGGACGTCTATCTCATCACCCCGCCGTATTTCCCCAGCGTGAACATCACGCACCCCGTGACGGGCAAGACGGCGACCATCCGCAACGTCAACTTCGACCCGACGTACGAGGCCATCTATATCCAGTCCGCCACCCTCGACGGCGAGCCGTACACCAAGAACTGGATCGACCACAGCTTCTTCACCGAGGGGAAAGAGCTCGTGCTCACCCTTGGCCTGAACGAGAGCTCGTGGGGAACGCAGGTCGCCGATCTGCCGCCCAGCCTCAGCGCGTATACGGGGTTCAACGGCACCGTGGCGAGGAGAATGGCTGGGGGCGCTGGCCAGGGGGCTGGTTTTAGGTCGTACAGAAGTAACTTTGATATGTATCATCCCGGCCTCGGTAAGCTGTAATTAACAGTAGCGAGGGAGGGGGAGACGGACATCATGGTGTACATACAGAGGCTGCATTGTATTAGGTAAATGGTCTTTTAAGGGATAATCAAAAAGACACTGATCCACCTGTCCTGATTAATTTGACCCGAGGCGCAAGCTCATTGCTGTTTAGTCCTATCTGTTCTCTGCTAGACAGCTAGCTCATTATCTCGAAACAGGGCGAGAGAGAAAAAGAAAGGAGGGCGAAAAGAGAAACATGGCTGGGATATAAAAGAAGAAAAAAGGATGGTCCGCGCCCGGGGTTGAACCGAGGACCTCATGCATTTTCGAGAATCTCGCTTTGGAGAGACTAGGGCTGAACAGCCCCCCGAAGCATGTATGATACCACTACACCACACGGACCTATGATCAGATGATTTGTTGCTGAATCAATTTTTGCGACGATACAACAAGGCTGCTCGACGTTGGGAAGGCTGGCTGCCTGCTGAACCCCTGGTCACGACTTCGAGAGTCAGCCAGCCACTTGCAACACTGGCCAGGAGGAGGAAGAGACTGTCCCACCTAGCTGCTAAGAATTTTGCTTGTGTGAAGGCCCTCGATAAGTTCAACCCTTTCCTCTTCATTGTACTATCTCTTTCAACAGATGAAAGCTATGATTTCTTGGTGAAGATGCCTACTGCCCAGGTGCCAACCTCATGAGACTCCTCTCATCATCCATCTGTAGCTTCTTTCTTCATCAGCACCCAGCATATTCTCATTTACCCATTGCACACCATCCCCTCTTCCTTCCTTCCCTGATCAAGCCCATCAGAATGAATACAAGTATGTATCTTGTGCCTCAAATCTAGGGTCACATATGTTTATGACAGCACATGTCCAACACTGACCTTGCATAGCTTGTGAAACTGGTGGCGTGAAGGCCAGCCAGTCTGGCAACTTCCAAGATGTGATCCGCCACAGAAAGCTGTGGTAAGGTCAGTCATAGCAAAGAGAATACTGGGCAGTCATCAATACTGGACTCGAGGTAATTGATTCAGCATGGGATGAAGGCAACGCGTATGTCTAGAAAGAGGAGCTGCAGTCTATCTGCTCTTGGGGAACTTGTATGATCAGACCACTGGATACAAGTTTGAAGGAGCCCCCCCCCCCCCAAACGCCTGCGCAGTATATGTGAGCATCTATTTGGAGACCCTGATGGTAACACGAATCACCACAATCTTGGAAGAGCGTTAGCTCAACAGATCCATTTTTTGTCGTCCACGTTCACAACCATCCAACCACCTTGAACTAGCTCTGCTAAAGAACCACACGCATGATATTGAGCAGTAGAATTTCCCAGCCTAGTCTATATCCATCAGACCAGTTTCTTTCCCTGCTATGAGATGACCCCGCGGCTCATTCAACATAATGGCTAGCGATGCTTTGATACTCATACCAAATACTATTGGTATTTCCTACTTGGCCAGACAGCTGCTTTGCTTAGCAAGGCTGGGTTCAGAGTTGAGCTATTGTGTAGACAGTATGGGCATGATGGAGGTGTTTGCAGATGGAGTGAACTGGCTACTAAACGCACACGTTATGGGCTCAGGTCAGCAGCACCAGGCATAACTTGTTCTGAAGAGGATCCCATCACTCCCATTGAGCTTGCGAGGCATGACAGATGAATAATAATCTGAGAGAGCTAGTACTGAACTGGGCATCCGAGGAGCACTCCCGGGTGTTGATCTGATCCTACCACCCCTCATCTGAGCTGGCACGAACCCATAATTTGTTGCTCGGCTGTTCAGCACGTTGCGTACACGGCACAACAGGGGCGGGTTACATGCGATGGTACAACACCAGCTGATCATGCAACTAATGAATCCATGGTTCGTTCGGACGACGGGACCCCCTTGTAGACAGTGCCAGGACAGGGGATTGTTTTTCACGTCATCTCCAAAGTGCGGTGCGGAGAAATTACACGGCATATCACAATGGGTTGTGCGGTGTGCATGCGTCGGCGTTTCCCTCCCCTTCACAGGGGGCGGATCAACGGGGTCGGATATAGCCTGTGTTCAATTCAAAGGGAAACAATAGGAGTGATGGAATGCCAAGGTTTTCCCTTGTCTTTTGTCAGCCCACTCTATATTGGCTCGTGGCGAGTACTTGGAAGTCAAGTGTGGGGGAAAATCTGGGGAAATGCTGGGGGAGGAGAAGCTGCGCCCCCCACGCTCTACCCCCTCTCCCTTCCCTCCTTCTCGGTTGTTTTAGTTGGGATCTTTATGGGGCGTGAAGGATGATCTTTCCCCTCAGTAATGGCCCAATAGCCTTTTATATCGTTGACGACGTTGAACATGGGGCTGGTCTTTTTTCTCTCTTTTCCTCCTCCCCCATCCGATTTTCTCGTCCGTGACTTCGTCCTCCTCCATTCGACATTGTTATCCTTCTTTTTTCTTGCTTTTTGCATTTATAAGCTGTTACCATGAGCAGCAAGATTGATGACAGCCCACGGGCTGAACATATCCAGGACCAAGATCTCAGCGGAGATGAGAATGTCGATCTCGAGACTAGAGAACACCTGCAGCGGCTAACGCCGGACGAGCTTGCAGTTGAGAAGAAGCTGAGGAAGAAGATTGATCTTAGGATCATGCCACTTACCGTCCTGATCTATCTCATGAACTATATTGATCGGTAGGTCTTCCCTTCTGTGTCCTAATAGAAGATAATACTATTCTGTTTCAAGAAACAAATTTCAAGTTGCTCAAAATAACCTTTGCAGAAACAATTATGCCGCTGCGCGGCTTCAAGGGCTCCAGGACGACCTGGGGATGACCGACAACCAGTATCAGATTGGCCTTTCGACCTTGTTTGTTGGTTATGTCCTCATGCAAGTGCCCTCAAATGCTCTATTGAATTATGCTGGACGTCCGTCCATCTACATCGGATTCTTTGTAAGATAGCCACCTTCCCGTCCAGCTTTCAATTAAAGCAGTCCAGATGTCAGTCTAGCAAGGCGGGACTTTGGGTTGCAAGAAAGCGCTGCGGCTCACAAGGCTCAATAGACAACGGTTTGGGGGTTGGTCTCTGCCCTCACCAGCCAAGTCAAGAGCCCTGGTGGCATCATTGCTGCACGATTTATTCTTGGTTTTGTGGAAGCTCGTGAGTAGTATCTTTTCCGTTTTAATCAGCATCTGATTATTGTCCTTTTTTGTTTTTTTCTTTCCCTTCACTTCTTCCATTCTTCTCCTCCTATACTTTTTCTCTCTCCCTCTCTCTTTCTAACACGCAATAGCCTTCTTCGCCGGCATCCTGTTCTACCTCTCCAAATGGTATACCAAGGAGGAACTATCGCTGCGCATGGCCATATTCTATTCTGGATCCCTGGTCAGCGGCGCATTCGGAAACCTGATCGCCGCGGGTATCTTGAATGGCCTGGCTGGGAAGCGTGGATACGCCGCTTGGCAGTGGTTGTACATCATGGAAGGATCTATCACCATCTTCGTGAGTCTGACTCTTCCCTTGGCTGTCCACATAACATTTGTTTATGTATCTGTGCTCGAGCACTGACACAAAGAACCCCTCCCAAACAGTTCGGACTCCTCCTGATGCTCGTCCTGCCCGACTTCCCAGACACATGGAAGAGCCTTTCGGCCGAAGAGCGCCATGTCGCCAACCGACGTCTCGCCATCGAGGCCGCCGAGGCCGACATCGACGAGAAACATGGCATGTCACACCTGCGCGGGATCAAGCTGGCCCTCAAGGATCCCAAGACATACCTTCTCGCCGTTGCTTATCACGGTCAGACAGGGGCGGCGGGCATTCAAAACTATTTCCCTACGCTCACCGAGACCGTGACGTCGAACCACATCGATGCTCTGTTGCTTTGTGCACCGCCGTACTTGTTCATGGTTCTATGGTCCTTTGCGCACTCGCGGGTTTCTGATCACCTTAGGAAGCGCTTCTGGTTCTTTGTGTACCCAATACCCGTCACAATTATCGGCTTCATCCGTACGTTGATCTCATCTACTCTCTTGTCTTCCTTCTATGTTTCTCCTTCTATTTCTTTGCTGACATCCACATCAGTGTTTATGACAACCAGCAGCTTCGGAGCTCGTTACTTCAGTCTTTTCCTACAGGTCTTTGTTTTCGCAATGAACGGCACGCTCTACGCCTGTAAGAAGAAACCCCCTCCGCCACTACATGTTGGAATTTCAGCCTTGACTAATGTAAAATAAATCACACCAGGGATCTCCTCCTCCATTCCTCGTCCCCCCGCAAAGCGCGCCGCCGCATTCGCCTTCATCAACTCCGTAGGCAACGCTGCCTCGATCTGGACCCCGTTCACCTATCGAACCCAAGATGCCCCCTACTACCGACCCGCCCTCGGTGTGTGCATCGGTCTGCAGTGCGTCGCCTTCAGCTGCGCCCTCGCGCTACGGTTCCTCCTGCAGAGCCAAAATAAGAGTCTGGAGAGGATGGACGATGCTGGGGCCCAGCTCACGCAGCATGACACGAGGAAGCTGCAGCTGACGGCCGAGGTGGAGGGGATTAGCGTTGAGGAGGCGAGGAGCCTGCAAAGGGGGTTCCGGTATTTGATTTGAGGGGTGTGGCTCGTCAGTTGATGAGCCTTTCTACGCATTGGTCTGGTCCAGTGTGTTGTAGGAATCTTCGCATTGAATATTTGGCTTTTCTCCTCACCTTGTAAAAACTTGAGGGAGACTGCAACTGTAAAGAAAAAGAAGAAAACCGCATCCTCGTTCTGGCGTAACTCATTACGTACTAATGAGGTTGGAGGTTCTGACCGGCGAAGCGATATTTATGGAATTCGCAATCCTGAATTGTACCATTTCCCGCACAGTCTATGGAATAGACAATCCTCTATTGTTTTTGAGTTATATTTATCATCAGCAATCATCTTGATCAATCACCATAGGCATAGGTTATTTACTCGAGGATCACTACTGATGACCGAACCGGGTTTCCCGAGACGGCAGAGCCGGGATCCGCCCAACCTAATTCCGACATGCCAGCTCAAATTTCCCGTCTCTCAAAGCTCACTCCGTTATTTTCAACCAGCTGTACACGAGGGAGCTTTGCCACAACTACCCACTCCCACAAGATGGGCGTTTTCGAGGGTGTATTCCCTCAATGGGCCTACCTCATCGGCTACAACACCGTGTCGACCTTGTTGTGGCTCTCCGTTTCTGTTTGGACGGGGCGGACAGCCGTGACGGACGGGCTGGGCGGTGTCTATCCCGCCGTGAGGATTCTTGTGCTCTTTGCGCAGAGCCTAGCCAGCCTGGAGATCCTGCATGCTCTCATAGGTAAATGAAAACTTCATCACGCATCTTCCTCTCCCATAACAGGGCTCAATTCGTGTTCGAGCTCTTGAGAAAGAAGATCGATCCTCGCTAACGAGAAAACCCCCAGGCCTCGTCCACGCCCCTGTTGCCACCACCTTCGTCCAGGTCGCAGGCCGCCTCACTGTGCTCTGGATCGTCATCGAGGCCTACCCAGCCGCCGCCCAGACTACGTTCTACATCACCATGGTCTTGGCCTGGGCGGCTGCCGACGTGGTCCGGTACCTGTACTTCGCCACCAGGCTTGTCGGCGGGCACCAGTACGGAAGGCTGATTTGGCTACGGTACAGCGCCTTCTACGTGCTGTATCCGGTCGGAATCGCCAGTGAGGTCGGCGTTGTGGCTGCGGCTATCTTGGAGGCTTGGAGGCTTGGCGATCGTGGGTTTGCTTGGGGCTATATTGCTGCTGCCACTCTTTATCTCCCTGGTGAGTCGTTCTTGGTTTGACACCCCTCCCCTCCTTTCCCTTTCTCAGTGCGTCGTCGACATGATATAAGGCTGACAATGACGGGTTCTCGCAAAAGCTGCTCCTACGCTATTCAACCACATGCGCAGGCAGAGACGAAAGGTTCTTGCTTCTAAAAGGAAGTGAACACACTTGTACCATTTTCAAGTTCTGTGGCTGAAGAATAGAAGAAGAAAGAGAGAAAACAATGATTGCTCAACCGCGCAATTTCATCAACCCCTCCTTCCACTACCACTACTACCATCATAATCATCATCAAAACTAAAAGAAAATTCTTCAAAATGGAGGCAGTCCAAGGGCCTCCGTCCTGGACGTGCTGTTCGGGTCGAGGAACGGCTCCTCACCGATACCAACTGCCCTGTTCCCGAACCTCTCGCCCTGGTAATCAAATGTCGCGCTGTGGAAGGCACTCCTGTTATCCCAGATGGCTGTGGATTTGATTAGTATTCCCAAAGCCTCTCTCATGTTTCTTGAGCAGAAGAAGAAGAAGAACAGGGAGAGAGCACTCACCAATATCGTTCTTGTTGCGCCACTTGAACCGGACCTGCAGGTCATGGTTGTCGAGGATCATCCGATAAAATTTATCCAGCAGCTCCCTGGACTCGTCGGCCTCGAGCTCGTTGATCCGCTTAGGGAACCCCCCCAGCGCGAAGATACTCTTCCACCCCGTGACCGGGTTGGTCCTCACCACAGGATGCACCGCCGCCAGGTCCTTGCCGACGTTCAGGGGGCTGCCCCTGGGCTGCTCATAGATGACCACGTTCGGATCCCTCTCCGTCGCCCGGATGAAGCCGTCCCCGACAAAGGTAGCCGTCAGCCCTTCAAAGAACTTTTGGTACGGCCGCGAGAACCGGTCATACAGCTCATACCCGCTCGCCCAGCAGGTGTCCCCGCCTGTCTCGGGGAGCACCGTCAGCCGCAGGGAGGTGTAGTCTGCGGGACAGGTCTCGAACTGGATGTCCGAGTGCCAGCGGGCGGCGTCGTAGCGGCGCTTGTTGGGCTGGGCGTCGTGCTGGAACATCTTCTTGCGGGCCACAGAACTGATATGGCTGATCTCGTTGTCGCCTACGCCGAACTCGCTGGTGCTGTTGAGGACGGGGTGGATGTGGAGCGTCGAGGTAGAGGGCTTGCCCGAGGCCACGCCCAGCTTGTGGATGAACTGTTTCTGGAGCTCATTGGTGAGGTTGTCCTGGGCGCGAAAGAAGACCACGCCGCGCTGGGAGACTGGAGGGCCGTTGTCAGCATCATCAAGTAACCATGTACAAACAAGCCAGCAACAAACAGGGCAGGTTGGAGGAACGAACTGGTGATGGCGAGGTCGCGGAGGAGCTCATCAGCGTTTGAAGCGTTGAGCACATCGTCGACGATGTTGACGCCGAAGAACTCGCGACCAATAACGGGTGTTGTGTCCTCGTAGGAGAAGTCCTTGAGCGCACCGCTGAGCTGCAGTGGTTTCGGGTAGGTCTTGGCCTCTGCTTGCGAGGAGTGGATGGGGAGGTCCGAGGTGATTCCTGGCGCCATGTTGACTGGTGAGATGGGTTGTTCCGAGAGGCAGTCAGTAACCTTTGGTGTGTGAGTGTGTGAGTGTGTGTATGTGTGTATCTATGTATATATATACAGAGACTTTGAAGGTATACTGTAATTGCTGGATACTTTCTATGTCAATTAATCTCGGAATCGAGATTTGACCAGTACTTTCAGGTAAATGAAATTGAACCTCTCATCGCACAGAGGACACGAGGACAAGACAACCAAAAGAGAAAAAAACAAGAAAAGAAGTAGATGATCAGCCATGATACCTCAGCCCTAAATATATCAGCACAAACACTTTTTCTTCTTCTGTTCAAATCCTCATGCGGCAATGATCTGAGGTGCGCACTAATAGATCGAGGGGTGCGCCGCCGCCCATCACGCAATGGTGGAGAGGGGATTCGCAACCCGCTCATTATCTCCAACCATCTATGTATCATTCTTGTGATAGCATACGTAAACCCCGCTTAGATCTCGGATGTCGGGAGTGGAGGGGAAGGGGGAAAATAGACACTTAATCGTTTGCGGGTTGTCGGATGTCGTGGGTGTTGCTTTACATGGAAGGTCTGGTACTATTTACTATGTATGACCCTTTTGACTCGTCCACACAAAGAATCAACAAGTCATATCTCTTTCCAGGATCGGAATCCTGTGAGGGTACATCATCCCTTGATTCTATGCCAAAGAGAGTAAGTAAGCAATGACGCCGACACTCTTGCCCACTGGGAGAGGGCGACAAAATAGGAACAGGACACATAGAGACGTAAAAATTTGTAAATGGGCGGAGTGCCTCAGCGATTTGTATCAACACCCCAGGCCAGCTCCAACATTTTCCCCCTCAGCATGCCTTGCTGGCCCCCCGCAAGAAACTCCTCTAAAAGCTATCCGTACCCGACCGCATTCCGAAAACTCTCAGACATTGTTGTCGGGCTGACGCTCAGCCCCCCTCGAACGAAGTCAAGCACTACTCTTCCTCATCCTCGGCCTCCTCCTCTCCATTCTCTTCTTCACCATCTTCAGCTTCTCCTTCCTCTTCGGCAGCACCATTCTCCGCCGCGGCAGGCTCGGCATCCGGCACCTCAACATCTTCATCACCCACAGTGACGCCCTCCTTTTCCAGCCTCAGCCACTCATCCCACTCAGGGAAGAGTTCCTCGTCGCCTTCTGCACCGGGAAGACCAATCATCTTGGCGACGCGGCCCTTCTTGTTCTTCTCGAGCGACTCCTTCCATTGCTTGACGACCTCGATTGTCGAGCTGGGCTTATATGTTTGAGAAAACAGGACAGCCTCGGCCAGACGACCTGTCTTTGTGAGTGTCTCCACGCATCCGTCCACGTCGCCCAGGAGCCACTTGCTCGAGAATGCAATGTTGTGAACGCCAGCCTCCTCAGCCTTCCCTGCCAGGCTGGCTAGGCCTTCTCGATCAGCGGTAGACGAGTACAGGAGGAGGAGCGAGCCGAGGTCATTTGCATGTGTGAAGCACTCTGCGGCGAGGCTGACATCCCAAGCTGCGAGGGCGGTATCGCCGACTATACTACGCGTCAGTAAATGCACATTGGGGGTTGAGAACTGTAAGCAAGAGAGAACTGCTCACCAGTCTTCCATCGGTGCTCGACATTGGCCTCCTTGGCAAGCTCAAGAGCGATATCCAGACGATTCAAGGCAAGGGCAAGTTCGAACTTGTGCTCCGGGTCTGTAGCAACCTCCAAGGCGAGCTCCTTGTGGCCTTGTCCGTCCAGGAAGCGAGCTACCTTGTTAAGCTCGCCTTCTGGGACTGAAGGCAGCAGCTCCGAGGCGGCCTCGAGCTCGTCCCGGAGCACGAGGGTCTGGTACTCAAGGACGGGAAGGGAGAGCGCAAAGGACGTCACGGCCACATCCTTGTCGCTGAGATAAATCCGAGAGTCGCGCTGGATGTAGCCGAGAATGTACATGGGCTGGTCGAAGTGGGAGACGGTGTACGTCTGGTCGCCAACAAGGTAGTTAAGGCGGTTGGTGGAGTTGGTGTACAGGAAGCAATCACCAACCCACTCTCCAGTCCTTACTCCCTCGCTGATGTCGGTGATGACCTCAAAAGCTGCCTCGACGCCGTCATCGTCGACTTGTCCAGCCTGCACACCCTCTTGGTAGGCTTCGCGGCTGAAGCGGAGGATGTAGCACTATTTTCCGTATTGTCAGCGGGTACAAATTGACCTCCCGATTGTTTGATATCTGGCCACAACTTACCGTGTCCTCGCAGGCTAGAGCAACGAGCTCACCGCTCTCGCTCCAGTAGACCTGGCGCGGCTCAACCTCAATGCGTCTCACCAAGCCGCCGGTGGCCCAGTCAAAGAAGCTGATTCCTCCTTGACCCTTCACACCAAGCAGAACGCCGCCAGCCAGGCCTTCCGCCTGGAATCCGACGTCCAAGCCGCCCTGCTTCTCGACGAAGTTCTTGTATACCTTGACGCTTGTCGCAGATTCCCGGATGGCAAAGTCGTTCGAATTCTCTTTCGATGCCCAGACAAAGTCCAATGCGGAACCGAATTGCTTGTTGCGCCAGGCCAGAGCAGTGTACACGATGAACTCGCCATCACCGCATACCGCCACGAACCGACCGTTTGCCGAATGTGAGAGTGTGGAAGGGTATACCTCACAGCTGCCAAGATCCTTGGTGGTGAGGTGAATAGGTGTGTTGTCCTTGGTCGCCTCGCCGCCTTTGATGATGGCCGACACGACCTCGTTGTGCTTCGCCCAGATCAGCTTGCCGGATCCGTCCATGGACACCGCAGGCTCCTCGCGACCCAGTTTGACAACCACGGACCCCTCGTCGTATCCAACCGCAATGCCCTGCTTGCCCTTTTGATAGCTCACACACCAAGCACGCTCGAGGCCGTAGTTGAGACTCTGCTCGAAGCGATAGGTGGAGGCGTGCCATATCCTCAAGGTGCCGTCTTCTGATCCCGAAATGATGACAGGGAGTTCGGGGTGGTAGCAAGCAAAGCTCACGTTGTTGGTGTGGCCCTCGAGCGTAGCAATTAGAGACTTGGTGGTGTAATCCCAGATCTTGACTGTGCGGTCATCACTCGTCCTGCGAGAAGTTAGCCTCGCCCGCACCATCACGAAACGAATTTGAAAGCCAAAAGGGGAGCTCACGTCAACAAGTATGGCTTGTCGGAATGAGGATAGTAGTCCACGTAGTTGACGCCCTTTTGCTCATGTGCTTCGAGAGTAAAGTTTGCTGTCGAGGACCCGAGTGACCAGATCTTGACCGTCCTGTCCAGACACGCGGACGCAAATGTGTTGGTATCTTTCGGGTTAATTGCCAGGAACATGACCTGTCCGTTCAGTCAGCACAGTCGCGGCAAATCGAGACCTCATCAAGACGAGAAATCTCTCCCTTGAGACCCTCCAGAGTCTTGTCGCGCTCCCTTCCCACGACCGCACGCGACAGGCAAAGAAGAACCTACATAGTGCGAGTGTCCCTCAAAGGTCTGCTGGCACTTCCAGCCCATCTCCCAGTTCCACAGCTTGATCGTCATGTCGTCGCTGGCCGTCAGCACGAAAGGCTGCGTAGGATGGACGCAGATCGCTCGGATGTAGTCGGGGTGTGCCTCGAAGCTCGCGACCTTCTCTGATGTGTTGTAGTTGTGGACCCGAAGCTGGCTGTCGCACAAGGCATCCGGGTTAGCATCTCTTTCCTGCTCTCCTGCCGCCCTCTTCTGAACCAGCATGGTCCTCCACTGTGTATGCATAGATGCCGGGTCCCTTCAGGAGCACTCACAAATCATCACTGCCACAGACTATCCAGTTCTTCCTCGCAATGAAGCGACCCGCTCGCACGGGGACGTCCGTCAGCTCAAATGACTTCACGGTAGTCTGTGTCTCGTAGCTCCAGATGTAGACGTGGCCGCTGTAGAGCGTCGTGAGGATCCATGGCTATTACCGCGGCAAGATGTCAGCTTCCCATTCCAGTCTTGATCTTTCTGCCCCTGTTTTCGAAAGTGTGGGTCGGCAAGAAGGAGAAGTCGATGCGTACCTCGGTCGGGTGGAAATCGATGCCCTTTACACGCTCGCTCCGGGCACTTTATAGGTGTTAGTCGTCAGTGCTCCATTCTTCATCGGGCGTCGCACTCCAAGCATCATTGTCTGTACGTACAAGAGCTGCCTCTGTTCGTTGAGCGGTGTTCTGTTAGCAACCATCCTCGTCCGTGTTTCGCTGGGTAATGCGAAGGGAAGGTTGGCAGTCAAAGAGGTCGGCAAACAGATCCAGCGCGACAGTTGATGCCAGCTGCGATGGTCCCGCACCAAACACTCCCTTGCAGCCGAGTGGATTGAAGTCTTGCTGTAGCTTAGGGCCAAGACATACCTTCACGTCTAACTTCATCTTGAGCGACTGTATCTCTGTAACTCGCACTGGGGAGGTGATCAAGCGCTGGTTAAAGATGCGATTCGAGGTAGCGGTAGCGGGGCGTATATTGTTGCCGAGCACGCTGACATCGAGAGCTGGCCCCTTCTGCGCCGGTCGAGGAACGAGTTAGACGACCAGTAAGAACAGACTCAGCCGTGTAGAGAACCAGGCGCAAGGCTGTAGTGAGGACGGAAGTATTACTGGAATCGGGCAGTGGTGGCGGCGGTTATTGTTGTAGTCGTCTCTGGGTAGATCAAATGGTGCTGCCACGTCTGGGTACTTGCTAGTGTCCCCTGGAGCTATGCATCCAATTGAGATGTGGTCTCTGCTGGGATGCTAGCAGCTTGTTCAACCTCCGAGCCAAAATGTGGCCTCAGGCATAACATGCGCCACACTGCACTGGCCACACCTCTGACTTGCACCAATGAGAGGTCTTAGGCGACAAAGAAACGGGTACCTCTAGCCACCTCTCTTCGGTCGGTCGAACATGTATCTAGCAATGTGCACCACTCTTCGCTCTTCTCGACTGAATCCTCACAGCTTCATTTGGAATCGGCTGGGATAGCTTTGACAGAGCGCATCCAGTGATGATTTGTTACGGATAGAGTAGATAGTCTTTCAACGAGGCAACTACGTCTATGCGGAATACAGCACACATCTGGTCACAATCATGCAATGGAGCAAGATTTAAGAAGTATGATCGAGTTTGGTTCAAAATCGGCTGTCTTGCCAGTAGTTTGCTTGTTATCATGTCCCAGGTCATGCCTGGGTTACAAGCGTAAAAGAGCCGTCAAAAAGGGTATGCATTTCCATGATTTCCATCCGTTCCCGAACACCTGGCCAGTTTCCCTAATTCGCAGTTCAAAACGCCAATGCATCATCCCTTCATCAAAATTGGAAAGACAAAAGACGTGACCGTCCCGAGACCTTAGTCCTCAGCGTCGGCCTGCACCTTCTTGACGATGTCGACCACCATCGGGTACAGCTTCTCCGACTTCTGCAGGCCGCAGACCTGGGAGACGATCTCGTCAGGGCTCTGAGAGGCCATGATCTGGGCAAGCTCCTTGGACTCGTCATCACCCTCGATGTTCTGGAAGCGGAAGGCCATCTCGGCAGCATCAAGAAGGCCGCTGCAGTCCTCGCCCATCTCAGCGAGGTGAGCAGCAGGCCCGATGAACCGCTCCTTGCGGCCCAGCTTGCGCAGAGGGGCACGACCGACACGCTCCACGGCGTCCTCGAGATGAGGGTTGCCAATGCGGGAGATAATCTTCTTGACGTATGCAGCCTGCTCCTCCTCGGTGGTCTCGTGCTTGGAGGTGATCAGGGTGGAAGTGTTGTCCAGGGCCTTCTTGACCTCGGCCATGATCTCCTTGTCCTGGAGGGCGTCGTAGACGGTGCGCTTCTTGCGGTTGTAGCCGTGGTAGGCGGCAGTGGCATGGCCAGTGTTGACGGTGTACAGCTTACGCTCAATGTAGGGCTCGAGGTGGTCGACCCAGTTGATGCCATCGATGGCAGGGTGCTGGCCCTCGAAGGGGAGCTGCTCCACGACCCACTCGTAGAACTTCTCGAGCTTGACGTTGAGACCAGCATCGGGGTCCTGGGCGGGGACGATTCGGTCAATAGCCGAGTTCGCGTAACGCACGCGCTGGTTGTGGACCTCGAGAAGGTTCTCGGGGGTGTTCTTGGGGTCCTTGATGTGATCAGCAAGGGCGGTGGTGGCGTTGATCATGTTCTCGCAGGCAATGACGGCCAGGGGCTTCAGGTCATCAGAGCGCTTCTGGATGCCCTGGGCGATGACAGGGGCAATGAACTTGAGGATGGTGGGGCCGACAGAGCAGGTGACAACATCAGCGCTGGCGATCTCGTTGACGAGGTCATCGTGGTGAGTGCGGGAGTTGATGGCACGGTAGTTGGTGATGATCTCCTCGACAGTGCCCTCAGTGCCAACCTCAATGACCTTGTACGACTCAGTGTTGTTCAGCTTGTCAACAACGTCGGGCACAACATCAGCGAAGACGACCTCATAGCCACTGTTGTGCAGGAAGCAGGCAACAAAGCCACGGCCAATGTTGCCAGCACCGAAGTGAACGGCCTTGAGATTCTTGGTAGCAGGCATGGTGTGTATGTGTGTGATTTGGAGAACAGAGAAGTCAAAGGTTTCTTGTGATTGGGGTTGGTAGGATGGCGTCGTAAGGTGTGAGTAGTGACGACGACGACGCGATCAAAGGAACAGGTCTTGATGTTGACTTGGGTCTTGTTGATGGAGGTAGTAGAAGAAAGACAACGACGAAGGAATAATCGACGTTGTTTGGAGAAGTTGAGAGATGTATGGGAGTGGTGGGTGATTTGGTGTGAAGATAGACCAAGAAGGAAAAAGAAAGAAGTTGAGAGAGCGGATGGGCGACGATGTTTATATGGCTTAGAAGTAGGAAGGCCACAGGAGGGAGGGGCTCGCCAGTGGCTGCCCTCCCTCTCCTGCCTGTGCAGGGGGTGGCCCCTCGTCCCTGACGTCGACTGGGCTGGGGTCCCTGTGGGTAAACAGAAGTGGGGCCACGCCTGCCGTTATGCTCCGTAACTCCTTAACAGCCGCCTGGCCAGCAGGGTGGACAGGTGGGGTAGGTGCTAACAACTGCTCACCATGACGCTGGTAGAAAAGTGATAGAATGCCTGTTCCTCCCTCGGTCCTTCTGGGTGGGTCTCTACATAAGGGCCTGGAGGGCCTGGGTATGACCGGCCAAATGCGTAGGCGTCTTTGAAACGACCGCTGGTCTGGCTCAGCACAAAAGAAGGCCGCCATCATCAGCCAACATACCACAGCAGTCCCGCCCATCCATACCACCCTTACGAAGCATTCAGCGGCTCCGATTGGAGCTTGTCGCTGCTGCGCAGTCTCTAGTGCCAATTCTACCATGAGACGCGATCGCAGTCATGGCATAGTATACAAATTGGACAATGAAGTGGCAGTCATCGTGAGGCTTGTTGGACGAGTTTTTGTGGCTAGTCTTACGATTGTCGAGATTCGAGATAGCTAGTCGTTGAAATATTTGCAAACGCTGATACTATCGCTCGAAATACCATGAAATCAGGTGTCTGCTTCACGAGATTACAAGTATTCAGAGCCTCATCTCGGCATCTGAGGCAGAAATTCGCCGAGATCTGGCCTGGAATGCTATCTGGAATGCAGCGAGATCTGGCCAGTCACCGGGAGGCGACCGAGGCTCATCAGGAGATACGGCAAAGAGTGGGTTCTGACCTGGTGTTGACGTTCGAGCAAATAAAGCTGCCTCATATACTCTCCACACGAGAAATATATTGAGCGGCGCGTGTTCGCGACACTGCACATTTTGGACACCCAGCAACCATATCTTTTCTGAGACAAGGCTAGTCAGCCGGACTGGCTACCATCCTTCCTGCCGTGCCCTGTCTCCCTCCCTGCCTCTTTTAGACGGAGACTTTTGCGAATCGGAATCGAGAGTGGTTGATGTGCGGGCCGATCCAGAAAACAGGACCGCACCATTAGGATGCCGTGGAAGCCTCTGATCATTGCTTGTCTTGTCTTGATGTGGAAGACGGGTGCTACTGTTTGGGATGTTCCTCAAAGCTGGGGCACAGCCTTTGCTCCACAGATTAGTTCCCCTGTGTCGGGCAATTCTGGCAGTCAATCTTGACATCAAGCAGCCAGCATCCGATGTACGTCACTTTCGTGATATCACCCGAGGATTTTCGATGCTAATTATTCTTGTCCTCATCGATAAATCCAATTCTGATCACGCAGCTCGGTCTCAAGCTTTTCTTCCCCAGATCTTCGCTTACAGCGCATGGGCGTCAAACAACGGAACCATTGGGGGGAACCTGCATTGGCTCACGGCAATGACGTCACAGCACCTACAGAAAACCTGGACCCTTTCCTTCCTTCTTGTTTAGCATTCCGTCCTTTCCTGAGAAGCGTTGCCAGAAGTTCGGCTATGAGCCTAGACCAAGTCCCCCGTTCGCTCCTTCCCCCCCGCCAACCGACGGAGACCATTTCCCATTGGCGCTTTCTCCCAAACTTTCCCCAGCCAAGCACCTGCCAGATGACGACAGATTTCGAGTCTTCACTGGTGATGCAGAAAGTATCCACAAAGACCATTAAATGCCCCCCCCACGAGTCATGCGTGTCCGAATTGTCTAGCCACCCCAGCTCGGATACAGTGACTGCCAAAATGACTACTCACGAGGCCCTCACATTGCCTCATCATGCATGACCTGAGTATTGACTCCTGAGGTGGGGCTCAAGGCCCCCTTTACTGGCGCGAAGGCGTATCACAGTACCCACAATAGAGGCATTGATTATCCCACAACCCGATCGTTTCGATCTCAACGTCTTTGCCAGTAATTATTTGTGCAACTTTGAACAGTCAGCGGTGATGGGAGCTACCTTCAGGCAATCGGTTGTCGTGGTTTGCTGGCCTCGGGACTACTGGCCTGCTTCGCTGACCGCTAGGATTGTTTCAACACTCCTGGCATCTGCAGCATGGCGAGAAGGATTTCCAGCAACAGCTATTTCAGGGTGGTCTACTACAAGTCTGACCGCCGGGTGACCCCCTTTGAGAAGCTTATCAGAGCTCTATCGTGCTCAGCCCCCCAGCGGAGAAACAGTCACGGCGTCGCCAAGACAACTTGGACGTTCTCGTGGCTAGGCCAAGCGGTATCCCTTTATCTCTAGGGATATCATCCTTCTTGCTGAGTTGTCGAGATCATGCTTGGACTGTGCAGCTTGCTGACCATCCGTCTTCCTTGCAGACCGGACCAGACCGGACCAGACCAAGGACACAAGCGACCTCGTGTCGAGATGAGTGGCCGATGGGTAACCACGCACAAAGAAAGATCCCCACCAGGGCATCCATCCCACAAATTTTCGCAGCCGCCGCCCGCCCGCTCGCTACTGGTTGCCCACCATACCACCCCTCCCAAGTGAGAACAGCCAACCAAAAGATGTCGGCCACAATCCATGCGGGTCTACTCTCTCTCTCTCTCTTCGGGCACTGGCCCCGCCAGAACATCCGATTTTGCTCTAATTACTATGGTACTTCGACCTCGCTGAGATTTCCGATACTCACAATGTTGTTGCCTCGCACGCTCGTTCCGGGAATGCAGTGTGCAATGTCTTTTTGGCGGGGTAGGCGGGCCGCCCCAAACAAGTCTCTCTCTGCTCGAGTTTCGCGGTGGGTCCTCGTTATCTTGTTCCCCATGGAGACTTCTGCAGTTTGAAGCGTTCCCGTTGAGCCGTGGCAGCCTGTGATTGTACGGCTCCATTTACGGCTCCGTTTCCCCAGAGGCCCACTCCCTCCGCAACTTCACACCCCCCTCCAAATGCTGGAAAACGGACCGAGTCGGCCTCAGGGGGGCGGATTGGGCTCTATCGTCCACTCCACAACATGGCCTATCCTCGGTTCTGTGAAACACCAGATCGCGGCTTGGTGTGCTCAAAATGGCTCTTTTCGCACAAGCTAATATGGCTAAATGCGATTTCGATGCCATTAGTACCGCGGCGAGCAATGCGGATTTCGCCCTTGATTGGGCCGAGGTGCCATCGTGAAGCCGGGTTTGCCCGAGACACCATCGTTCCGATTCCCTCTCTTCCAAGCTTCACTGCCACCCCCTCCGGTAACCCATGTCCCACGTCGGGTTTCACGATCTGGATTCCGGCATGCGGCTTCTTCAGCACGCTCATCGAAGTGATAGAGCGGTACATCTGGGACCTTTGAGGGACGGACTATGTCTTCCATTGGGCGTGTGGCCAGCAGTGGTAAACCTCGGGTAACCACATGGTCAAGACATTGTGCAGACGAGTTGTATGCACAAGGGAGCCACATGTGCCACGGCTAACATCATCGACAACAGGCTCGGAACAATAGTGCTTGTATAGAGCAAGCCCTACTTCAGCTATTAGTTCAATTAATAGTATTCCAGGGTGCATTATTTTGCAAGCAACAGTTTAGCATAGGTGATCTTAAAAGCGAGAAATATTCCTGCAACTGTCTTTATGGATCTCAGCCGTTGCAATTTGAAAGGTGTGAAGAGTTATAATGATCCAGAGCAGCCCTTCCACGCAGTTTAGTCCTAGCAGTTCAAGTGCTAATTGCTAGTTACAAAAACAAGCACTATATACAAGCAGTCAAAACTGGGTTTTAAGCAATGAATCGCAGTCTAACTAACTATTATAGTCAGAAACTTGCTTAATAGTGCTGGTATAATTCCTTAGAATCAGAGCTTCTATAATCAGAAAATTCATTTTTTTCCTCAGCTTGCAAAGTTAGGATGACTAATCTCAGAAATGGCTCAGGTGAGAGAAAATATAGATACTTTGAAACGAATACTCGCATATGTTATTTTGTTTCCGTGCTCAGAAAGTTGCTTGTCACAATTCTATTTGGATGAACTCTTGTTGTACTTGCGTATTCTGAGATAGTGCAATGATGGGGAATTGTAGTCGTAATTAGTGAAAATATTGTGACAAAAATGCTTCAACAATCCGTGCTTGTCAACACTTTCTCACACAGCATTCTTGCCAGCTCAGAAATGGTTACATTTCCCGCAAGAAGCTGCTGAAAAGGAATATCAGCACCAAACTCGCGAAAGAGCCAATTGCGAAATTCTGCACCAATCATACTGTCCAAGCCATAGCTGCCTACCGATTTATGCATCGTGTCCAAACTTCTCTCATCCAACATAAGCAATTGTACCAGCCGCGCAGCCACATGCTTAGTTGCTGCCTCAACGGCGAGATCCTTACTAGATGCTTCGCGGACTGTGGATAAGATGTTCTCTCGTGCTCCAAATCCTTGACCGCCACCGCCGCTCGTATCGGCGTGCACGCCGGCCTGGGCCTCTACTGCTGCCTGCAGCCATCTGAACCTCGCATCATCAATCCAGGGAGCGTGCGCACCAGCGGCGCGGATGGACTCCCCAAAACGCCGAGGCTGGACGCCAACGATCAGGTGGTCGCCGACCCTGTCGTGTACGTGTGAAGGACCCTGTGGTCGCAAGGCTACGCCGAACGCCTCGAGCATCTCTTTCTCATGGATGCCGTACATTCCCTTGCCCCGAAACGACTTAACGAGCTCTGGGTGCTCAGAAATATAGCCGATGCCCAGAATGGCTGGGAGAATGAGCGACACGGCTGGAAGCCCCCGTGTGCGGCGGTGACGAGCGAGGGAGTCAAGGAAGGCATTTGCGGCGGCATAGTTGGACTGCCCACCGGAGCCCAACGCGCAGGCGACCGAGCTGGTCATCACAAAGAAATCTAGTGTCTCTGTCTCTCCGCCGTCATTTTCAGGTGAGGGCGAGAAAACGTGATGCAGATTTAGGCAGCCTTTGACCTTGGCATCGGCCACTTGATGCCAAACCGGTGCTGTCATATTGCTGAACAGCCCGTCATGCAGGACGCCTGCAGCATTCAGCACGCCACGTATGGGGGGGCCTGGAGGTGTCCTTCCTCTGATGTCGGCGACAGCGTGCTCCACATCGTCTCGGTTTGTGATGTCAGCCCGCAGGACGATAACTTCAACGCCACGGCGCTCGAGAGCTGCCACCGTCTCTACTGCCCTGCGGCTACCAGCTGTACCCGATCGTGAGAGGAATGCGATATGCCGGGCGCCTCTTTCTGCCATCCAAAGAGCCACTGCGCGCCCGAGGCCGCCAAGACAACCTACCAGCAGGTACGTAGCATCGGCCCTGAACCGCAGTGGATTTGGTGACCGAGGGCCGTCTATTTCGAACGAAGCACCCTCACCATAGCGCACGGTGTAGATACCCGAGCCTATATCCGCTGGGACTGGAGACTTCAACGCCTCACTCGGTCCCAGTTCTGTGATGGGATGAATATGCTGGATGGCACCTTGACGGTAGAGCTCACCACAATGACATAAGATCCTATATGTTATATCTGGAAGGTCAGAAATCCGAAGGATCCTCATTGAGCTCTTGATACAATACAACAAGCCAGAGATCGGGTGGTTGCCGACATACCTGGAGAGCACTTTTGGCCGACGCTCAGCCACGTCTCTCAGCTGAAAGTAAAACAGGCTCAAACCACGGATGGATGGCAAAATTGCCGACAAGATGTTGTCTCCATCGCTACGCGCCCCGGCTTTGCCCGCCACTGCAATTCTTGTAAGTTCTGACAGCCATGGGCCAACAGCCTCAAGAACCGACGTCTCGCACACGGACGCCGAGCACAAGACGACATCGATACTACCACAACCACCTCCTTTGGCTGTAAGTGCGTCCTGTGTGAGACGACGCAGACAGCCTTGGCCACTGCCCTGGTCTCGCTCATGACTCCCTAGAATCACCTGACAGGATGAGCCAACAAGCCCACTGTCGACAAGCACCCGTCGGGTAGCCTCAGACGAGGTCACAAAGATGACATTGGCACCGAGCACACGGCACAGCTGGACGGCGGCCAGGCCGACGGCGCCCATCCCATCCACAATCAGCACATTCTCGTCAGGTTCGACACGTGCGAGCTCCTTGAGCCCGTACATGGCAGTAGCAAACGCCGAGGGGATCGTAGCCGCTTCTGTCATCCCAGAATTGCCGTCCTCACGACCGCTGGCCAAAGAGAAGACAAAGCGCGACGACGTATACTGGAATGTAGCCAGCTGGCCGCTGAAGCCGGAGGCGAAACCCGCAACCGGGGTCCCAGGTGGGAACTCCTCCTTGGCACTATGACCTGCACGCACCACCGTGCCAGCAAATTGGTGGCTTAGGAAGTGGGTGTCATCTGCCCCGTCGTCCGCTGTGAGGCCAATAGCCACAACGAGCACTTGGATCTCATCAGGCTCCAGAGAACGAAACCTTGGGTCACAAGCAACAACATGATATGTGAGCTCGCCCGTGATCTGTTCAAGTCGGGCCTGAACTGCAGGTACTACTTCTCGTTGGCACTGTTGGTGGTTGAGTGTTGTCCTGATGCCCGAATCCAGAACAAACTGAGTGTTCACTTCAGTGTGTTGTACTAGGCGGGGGATGTACACCGCACCGCCCTTGATACAATACTCTTTCTCACTACCAGGATGAACTTCGCTCTTGCTGGCGTGCTGTCGGCGCAATATGTCACTCACCAGCCCGGCCACCTGCTCCCCCGAGCCCGACCTGACATTGTCGTAATCAACTGTCACCAGGTCAAAACCGGAGCCCTTCTCGGTCCTGATGACTCGGGCCGCCCCTGTCGTCATGCCGTACTCTGGTCTGTCTCCGGTGAGGAGCCCTCCGCAGGTGACCCATATAAGGGACGAGGCAGACTCGGTGAGATTGATAACGCCGCGCAGATTGCCTTGGTCGACATATGCGAGGATCGCTCCGTTCGCAGGGTCATCATCAAGTAGAATAACCCGTTCGTAAGGTTCGCAGACCAAATCAGGATCACCGAGCACCCTACAGCGAAAGCTCCATCCTGCACTGGCTAGCCTGTGACTGATAGGGTTGAGGAGCGGCGAGTTGCTTTGCTCGTGATGAATAACAAGAAGGACAGACTTCCTGACGACCTTGCTGTGACCTTTCTCACTCTTGACCATCACAACACTCTCATTTGCGCCAGTCCTGCAGGTCTTGCTCCTCCTTGCTACCATAGTACCATCCGTAAGAACGGTAATATGTGGCAATAGAGGCCCGGTATGCTTCTCGACCTCCTGGATTTGGGTCATTTTACCATCCTGGATAACAAGTCGTCCGTTTGGAGAGAGCATCTGAAGGAGACTCGCCAGTTCTGCGCCCTCTGGACAAGCACTAGATGATGATACGACCAAGTCGTATTCCTCTCGTTGAGACAAGTCGGTACCACCACTATTTGGCGCTACGGCCAGATTGTCGTTCACATCAAGAAACCTTAGGTTCACCTTGTCGCCGTATCTGGTCAGAATCATGCTCTTTCTATCTTGCTCAGACGGGACGACACCAACGACTACGGTCAGCCACGGCCAACTCGTCAGGAAGAAAGGGATGAGTTCAGGATCTAGACAGAGGATCCGAGTGGCTCGCTGGTACTTGTGGAGCAGGATTTCTATGACCTCAGAAAAAGATGCCACCTGAGAGTTGTCCAGATACTCCGCATCCACATTCCATTTCTCATGGAGGTACAGATCCCGAGACATCGGGCCTCGCATCGCGTGGGGAACCGCTGCGCTGTAGTAGACATGCCGGAACCCAGATAATTGCAACAGGACTGACCCGTCGAACCCCTTGACCAGGACATGGCTCATGAAAGCGCGGGTACCCAGCGGTGGAGGGGTCCAGACATGTACTTTGCTGGGCCTGTTGGCGTGCTCCGCGGACGGCACAAAGAACGTGGCCTCGCCAATGTGCGTGGGGATGGTTCCGCAGCGCATGGCGTCCAGATCACCACGGTGAATGGTCGCTGTCGATGGTTGCATACAAGAGTCGATGACTGAGGGGTGCATCAAGTAGCGAGACTCGGCTGCGAGAAGTCCGCACGTGTTGCTGATTGTCAGCTCCGCATAGGCATTGTAATGCTCAGCCGATGTGTATAGATCGTCGATGCGGTGGAATGCCGGACCGAGGTCCACTCCAAGGGTTCGTAGTTTGTCAAGCCAGTGGATGAGCTTTGTTTTCCTCCATAGCGCGTCCGGTGGAACATCAGGATTCTGCATTTGGTGACTGTCCCCGAAGACGTTGATCCCGACCTTGCCTCGTGCTGTCTCCTTCCAGTTGCCATACGAACAGCAGGACGCAGAAAAACTGTACCATAGGTTACTTTTGTCGGAGGACCAACCAGGCACTGGTTGCATCCGGAACAGGATTTCGGTTCCCGTGTCGTCGTCTGGTATGACGGTAGCAGATAAAAAGGTGACGTCGCGTATGGTGTAGCTATCAATGGCGGCAGGAACTGCTTCCTGTTGGTTGATCTGCGTGATGGCTTCGATAGCCAGTGCAAGATACCCGGCACCGGGGAGCATGACCTCGCCACCTAGGCGGTGGTGGGACAGCCAGGGCAAGTCTTTCTGCCGCAGGATCTAGCAGAGAACTGGCGTCAACCGCTAGCATGAGACAGAACACGGCCGGATCTTGCCGGCCTGGGGGTCTGAACGAAGACATCTGGAGACAGCGGAAGACAGGAAGAGAATTTGTCATGGGGAAAGATATAGGGAAGTAAATCACATACATTACGCCACATAGGCTCCAGGGCGGAAGTACCCAGAACGCGGCGGCCCAGGATATCGTGACGTGGTTCTTGCATCTGGCGTTGTTCCTTGCTCATGCGTGGCTCGGTCCAACACGGTGCCGAGTACGTCCAATGGTACGTGGGTAAATCCAACAAGAGCGACGCAGCCTTTGTTTCGACCACCTCGCGACCTGTTGAATCTCTTTTGCATACATCTTCGCTCTCAAGCAACACACCCACATCAATGGGCCCATTCTTAGCCCAGAGACTGGCTGCCAGACTGAGCATCCGCTCCCCATCGTGCTCTCCTCTCTTGAGAGTGGACAGGTAGTCCACCTCGAGAGCCTTGTCCGCGGCTTGCAGGATTTGTCGCAGTGGTCCGGCCAGAGAGGCATGAGGCCCAATCTCAATCAAAAGGTTGATGTCTGGCATCTCGCGCAGCATCAGGTTGACCCCCTGTTCGAACAACACCGGGCTGACGAGATTATCCACCCAGTACGACGCAGGAATACAGTCGTCCCTTATCGCACTTGTCTTAACCGTAGAAAACATCGGGCGCTTTTGCAACAGATCACCAACGTGTCCGGCAGAACACAGCCTAAGCTGCTTCTCGTACTCCACTGCAGCTGTTTTCACATGGTGGGAGTGGTACGCCTTCCCGCCCGTCTTGACCATGCGCGTGAAGACCCTGTCGTTTTCTAGCACCAGTCTCAGTGCCTCAACGGCCTGTGTGTCACCACTCAAAGTTACGGCACTGGCGGAATTGTGGCAAGCAACGACGACTCGACCAGAGCCCCATGGTTCTTCCGGACTGGCCAGATACTTGCTTGAGATGTTCTTCGCGCCGAGTCCGACAGCCAGCATGGCTCCGTTGTTGCCAAGTGACGCGGCGAGCTTCCCCCGAAGATAGGCTGTTGTGATTGCGTCCTCAGCCGAGATTCGGCCAGCCGCATACTTTTGTAGTACATGATCGCGGATTAGCAGCATGTCGTTTACATTGAATATACTGGAACAAAGTTGACAACAACAAGGGATGAAATGAGAAGCGAAGAAGAATCACTAACCGCTGCAGCAATCTCACCTATCCGGACGAGAATGGAGTCAGTTTCAGCGGGTTTCAAAGGGAGATATCAGTGGCGGGCTTGATGAAGGCAGGGTAACTTTGGTTACTAACCAGAGGAGTGTCCAATTGTGGCTAGAGGCCTTGCAGACCAGTGATAGAGGAGGTCCACAAGCATAATCTGTATCGCTGTACATAGTGGTTGGGCATATTCGGCCTCGTTGATCACACTTGTCTCCGGCGGCTGCTGTATCATCTCCTCTATCGTCCAGCTGGGCGGCGACTTGAGCTGAGAGAGATGCCTGTCGAGTTTCCGAATTGTTTCTCTTGTGGTGAGCGGGTAGAGCTGCAAAAGTTCCGCACCCATCCGCGCCCATTGTGCGCCTTGGCCTATTTTCTATTCTTCAGTCATGTAATCATCGGCACGGGGTACATTAATCATGCGGCTTAGAAGACATCTCGGACAAGAGTAAAAGAAAAAATGCCATAGAGCAGGAAATAGTCTCTCTCACCGGTGAATATGAATGCTGGTCTTGCCACGTCACTGCCAGCATGAAGAATTCCGGCAGATGCGGCCAAGACGTCTTGGCCCAGGCTCGCCGTGCGAGCAATGCCGAAGGACCGCCACGGTAGCTTGGTCCGACGGTGCCCAAGCGTGTAAGCTAGGTTAAGCATGTCCGTGGAACTGCTGACTCTGAGTGTTGAGTAATCAATGAGCATGTTCCGCAGGGTGGGTTCGTCATGCGCCGAAAGCAGTAGCAAGTATGGGCGACTAGTCCCGCGAGCACCATGATCGCAACGAGACTGTTCGATTTGACCAAGCGGAATCATATTTGGTCTTACTTCGGGGGTAGTGCTGCAGGTTGATGATGACAGAGACGCCTGGCGAGTAAGATATTCCGGTGGCACCAGGGACTCTGCGCCCTCAACGATCGCATGGGCATTGGTACCTCCATAACCAAAAGCGTTGATGCCAATACGCCGGACATGCTCTTTTGAAGGTGTCCACACGAAAGGCTGCGTGACGACCTGAACGTTTAGAGTATCCCATGGAACTAAGAGGCTTTGGTCATCAGAGCACATGAATACTTAGGACCCAAATGAGACTTGAAGTTGCACAAGACCTACTGTTCGGATGTAGCGTTTTGACCCCCGCCGTTGGCGGAATGATGCCCTTCTCCAGCGCCAGTATGGCCTTGATTACCGTGGCCATGCTGCTGGCTGCTTCACTATGGCCGACGTTAGGCTTAATCTGTCCAGACAACGTTTTACAGTCAGTTATTGTAGTAGGGAGACCATTGCCTGCATGGAGGTCGTTGTATCTGTCGATGGAGACGTACGCTACCGATGAGCACCGGTTCAGACCTTGATGCTGAGTTACCCATGGCGCATTGGATGGCTTCAACCTCGATAGGATCACCGACGGGTGTTCCTGTTCCGTGGCACTCCACGTAAGCAGTCTCGTCAGTCGACAGACCTGCCCGTTTGTAGGCAGTTGCAATGACATCCATCTGGCCTTGGACACTGGGATGTGTAATGCCGTCTTTGCACTTCCCACTGCTGTATAAGAAAACAAGAGTAAGCCATAGTTACTCCATTATTAGGACAAGAAAGAGGCGAATAGCTTGTCAGTGCGACCTAGTAACGACATAGTAAAGCTTACCTGCCAGCGGCTGTGGACCTGATTACGGCACGAATTGGGTCCCCATCCCTTATGGCAGAATGCAATGGCCTCAGGTAGAGAGCACCCACGCCATCTGCTCGTCCATAGCCATCCGCAGCTTCATCAAAAGTGTGACACTGATTTGTGGGCGATAAGACGCCCATTCTCGCTGTGTTCATTTGTTGATCCACATTCAGGATAAGGTTGGTGCCCCCAACGACAGCACCGTCACAGTCACCCTGGGCCATAGCTTGGCAGGCGAGATGCAGTGCATACATGGACGACGAGCACGCCGTATTAACCGTCACGCTACAGAGTAAGTAGTTCTTAGCAGACAAGACTCGTTTCAGGTTGAGAAGCAGCGTTCTGTGTTCTCGGAAGGGGACTCTCCTACCTCGGCCCCCTCAGGTCGAAGACAAAACTGACACGATTTGCCAGCATCCCACTGTCGACACCAATGGCCGTATATGCATGTCTGAAGTCTGGTTCCTTGGTGACCATGTGCTGGAAGTCCTGTGTGAAAGTAGCCGCGAAGCACCCAGTCTTCCGAGCGGCTAGAGTCTGCAACATGACCCCGCTGCTCTCAACGGCCTCGTACACTACCTCCAGCAGCTTGCGCTGCTGAGGATCCATACACAGGGCTTCAACGCGTGACATGTTTCCCCACATGCCCGGGTCGAAAGCCTCGATGTCATCGTTGAGGAAATAGCCACCCGGCACGTTAAAACTTCCTGGGCGCTCGTTGCTCGGGTGTAGATAAGCGTCGATATTGAAACGAGACTTGGGCACCTTGGCATTGTTGGCAATGCCTTCAGCCATGATAAGCTTCCACAGAGCTTCGGGGCTGCTAATCTCCCCAGGCATACGACATCCTTGTTTGCGGAGCATGTTAAAATGTGTAGGAAATGGTATGAACAAGTAGCGTGTCAAATACCTATTCCCACGATGGCAATTGGCTCAGCCGTCCCTTCGGTCGAACAAGTACACATTCTTTGTAACTATTACTCAGGTGGCTGTATGCAAGTGACAATAGATCGATGAGTATTGACGTCCAATTCTGAGCGCTATTCCTTCTACAAATCATGAAGAGCTTACGGCGTGACTCTGGGAGCCACCGGTTTATATGGGGTTGCTGATCATACAGGTCTCTTAATAGTCACTCTCACAGCCCTAAGAGCCGGAAACAAAGAACTATCCCAAAGCATCTGTAATGGGATGGATCTAAACAGGTGTCAGTGCATTGGCATCGGATCCCAGGTTCGATTGAACCACCTCGGATTCTCGGGGACCAAGATAATGCCTTGCTGCAAAGTCCGAGTGCAACATTAGATTCTGCATGTAAGCAGAAGCCAACCCCTCGGATACGTAGGGATTTTCGCAAAAAACACCTGACTGAGATGATGATGATACGACACTTTGCGGGCTCTGATCCAAACCTTGTCGTTGGCCCCCAAAACTCAGCTGCAGCAGCTATGTAGTATCCGTCAATAATCTCTAATCACATGCAAGTGTAGGAATCCTACCCCGTCTATGCATTTAACGTTTACCACACTATTCGCTAAATGACAATGAGGGAGTGTGGTAGTTAATCAATACAGGGACTGCTCCTGATCCGTCGAGGTTTTCCTTCTCCTGTCTGACGCATTTGCATCCCTCACGATGCTGGAGTGCAGCGTTACGTTCCACGTAAATACGTATGAGATGTCAGTTCAGTATGTGCGCTTTGTCTATTACTGACTAAAGAAAGTTGGCGTCCCGCCTTCACTTGGCAGATAGGATTGTCCAGTCCACTGATCGCCTTTCATACCTACTAATCTCTGTACCTGAGCTTCCTCAGTTATCTTTCCTTCACGAATCCCACGAGATCAGGATCAATGCAATGGCATCCCCGCGTGCAGCTTTTCCTCCCGGCTACGCAGACGAGAACATCAGCAGTCGAGTCCTCATTGCGGCGTGTCTCTTCATCGTCTTGGAGATTGGAGTCGTCACTTTACGCTGCTGGGCACGCTTCAAGTATGGCGCAAAGTGGGGTTTTGATGACTACCTGATGGCGCCGGCATTGCTGTTTTGTCTTGGTATCTGTGCAATAGGTATTGGTAAGTGTCCTTTTCGTCCCAATATAGCGAGTCCATCCGGCCATTCATGACGTGGTCAAGTTTGTGGCTGGTAGTAACGAAGGACATGCTGCAACAGTCGAAATTAAGATCGCAGGCGTTGGACGACATTTGGATGTTCTCCTCGCCACCGACCCCGAAGCTGTTGTCAACTGGGCCAAGTGCGGCTATGCCATCGAGGAGTTATACTGCCTGGCCGTGGCTTTCCCCAAACTTTCCATCCTGGCTACATATCTACGCATTTTTACTGAGCGATCCTATCGCATCATCAGCTACATCGTGGGTGCCGTCATCGTCTGTGCTGCCGTCGCGGGCGTCATCACGTCGCTTGCTTCATGCCGGCCCTTCTCAGCTCGCTGGAATCTGCAGTTGTACTCTACCAACTGCATCGATGCCCCGCGCTATTGGCAGGGCATGAGCGTGCCCAACATCCTGACTGACCTCATTATGCTCGTACTCCCGATGCCGGTTGTGTGGAACTTGCAAATGGCCAAAAAACAAAAGCTGGCACTGACAGTGATACTATTGTTAGGAAGCATGTAAGTTCTTCCGTTTCGTGCGACACTAAGCACGGAGAAACACAGCTTTGATATAGAATACTAACGACTGATGCTCGACAGTGGTATAGTAGCTAGTATCATCCGTCTCACTGTTACGTTCCGTACCACCACGTTGAGTGACGGTACCTGGGCGTCCGCCGATATTGCGACCTGGTCACTGATTGAGCCAGGCTGCTATTTGGTCGCATCCTGTCTTCCGACCTTCCGTCCATTCGTCGCAAGCATGTCTACGGGGATTATAAAAGCCGTCAGTTATCATGGGAGTCAGAATACGCAAAAGAAAAATACTGCGAGGAGTAACGAGTCGGAGTACGTAGAGCTCGTCTGAGCCGGAAAAATATCGATAGATGTCCTCTATTCATATCGATTTATATGAATGTCTCTATGTATATTTTAGTCTTGAGTCAGGAACTAGGAAGAAAGGCAAGCAAACACCGCCGAACAAGAGACACCGGGAGGAAGATGCTGGGAATTCAACTCCAAATCTGATAGATCTCTTCCATGGTCAGCCCAAATGGACCCGTTGAGCATCCCAAACCAATTCAAACTTATACAAAAGAAAATTCGAGATCCAGGAGTTGTTAAAAATATACCTGATCGTTTTCAACTCGAATTAGGAATGGTCATTCTTGTAGTGGTCGAATCGAAGAAAATCGACATGCCTACCCCGACCTGTCAAGGCAGTCACAACGTCTATGAACTGATAAACGAGAGACGTGTATTTGAAACAGGTCAACTACTTAATGTCATTGGTAATTATACAAAGAATCGAATTGAGACCATCTCAAACTCCTTTAGTCCTTATTGCTCGTCAACCTGGACAACCATTTTCCCAAACTTATCACCTGTCCACATCCTCACCATTGCGTCAGGCATGTTGTCTATCCCTACCACAACTTCTTCCTTAGTCTTGATAGTGCCCTGGAGGAGCCATCTTACCATGTCCTATGAGCCATCGACGTCAGCAAGGCCATGACGAACTATATCAGGGAGCCATCGAGACCATTTCCAGATCTCGGATATCTCATGATACGAAGCACGCCCCAAACAAGATTAGAAAACTCTGTCAGAACTCCACTTACTGTAGGGAATGAAGACATGTACTTCTCCAGGTTCTGCGCATCCGAGCATATGAAACCATGAAGTGTCAGACGCTTCAAGAAAATGTGCATGCCAGTCCGAATTCCGTACTTCTCCTCATCAGGATACATGTATACCGACATCATACCGCTCACAATGATGTGGCCATAGTCCTTCATTCGAGTGAGTGCGACCTCGAGCTGCTCGCCACCGACGTTGTCATAGTAGAAGTCAAGGCCTTCGGGGGCCAGTCTCGTTAGTGCATCAGCCGTCTTCTCGGCTTTATAGTTCCAAGCACCATCGAAGCCCAGCTCCTTAGTAACGAAATCGACTTTGGCCTGGCTCCCGGTACTGCCGATCACCTTCATTCCGTGCATCTTTGCCATTTGACCTACCAGCTGGCCGACGGCACCACTTGCAGCAGAGATGAGGATAGTTTTGCCAGCCCGCGGCTCCGTAATGAACTCGTTGAAGCTCACGTATGCTGACAGGCCCGCGACACCTAGGGCACCGAGAAGGGTTGGTGGGCCAATATTAATGCCCTCTGGCAAGGCTATAAGCCGTGTATAGCCCATCATCTCGGCGTGAACGACAGCATACTCTGCGGCATCCGCCATAGCAAGCACCCGGTCTCCAGACTTGACTGTATATCCAAACACTTAGCATTAGCTTCTCTAGAGTGAAGAACTAGTAGAGAAAAGAATGGCAACGATGGGAGACGAACATCCCGGGGCATCCGATTGGATCACAGTTGCAATCGTCATGACTACGGCCGGTTGACCCTCGACCCATGGGATAGAGTAGGTCCCTGTCTCGCCAGGGCCTCTCATCTGCCCGCGCTGGTAGGGATCAGGGGACAAGTATGTGTTCTTGATGGTGATGCCACCCGGGGGAGGTGGAATCGCCGGGTCGAAAGACCGTTGCTCCACGGTCAGGTGCTCGCCGGGCACTGGCAAGTGCGGCGTGTAGCGCTTGTAGATGAGGGTCTTATTTGAGGACATTACGATTGACAATATGGTTTCAAATAGATTAAGACTCTCACTCGTAATGCAGTTGTCAATCTCAAAGAGGACAGATTACGGGTTGGACCACTCTTTTGTACTGGGCGGGCTGCACTGAACACAGCGTCGGGATTGCGTTTACTATCCTTCGGATTCCCTTGTTCGTATCCATGGTCTTCCGCAAAGTATAAATGCTTCTCAAGATCATATTTACTTATCCATCATAGTCTAATACTACGAGTGTTTAATAATAGTATATTGAGTGGCACTGTATTTTAATGCAGGATTCAGGAGGCGTTGCAAGCGCAGATTACTGTTCCATCGCATCACTACCAAGATTCGGTGCTACAGTACTGTACCAGTCAGGCCATAAGCACTGCTGGTATGCTAAGATTTCTGGAGTATTTGAGAGGGCTATGTTAAGAGAAGTAGCCCTGATACAAGCTTGGAAAATGGAAACATTTTGAGTACCTAGTGCTGTGCAATGTATACATTCGGAGTATATCAGACATGGTTACAGCAACGATTCTGAGAGTAAAGGCTCTATTCACAGTGTTGCTATATATGGCGTATGTGAAGAAGAAACAAAGGGGTAAAAGAAGAAGAACAAAATAAAAAAAGAAGAAAAAAGCCCTCCTCCTTGCTAACGATACGTGGGGGCGAAAAGCTGGACCTGGTCAATCATTTGGCCACGGGGTGCGGGACTTCCTTTCTTAACCGGATCAGCATATTTTTCGCCCAATATAGCCATACTTTTCGCCCAATATAGCCATATTTTTCGTCCAATATAGCCGGAGATCTACGACGTTACTTTCATCCAAATGTGTTGGTAGCTGTCAGCTGTGTTGGTCACATAGGGAGCGTGAGCGGCATAACTGCAAACCAACTTTCTTCAAAAGTACTGTCCAGTTGTGAGTACCTTCACTGGGTCTTTGTGCTACTGTGGCTACGAACTCCTCCCTGACGAGACACCACCCTCATCCCAACAGCTGATCTCCAACTACTGAGACATCCTTTTATTCATACGCGTCACCTCCTGGTTTCGGAATAGTGGTGCTGCAGCTCGAGGGATTTTGGAGATGCCTGGCGCAGGTAATGCGCAGACCTCACTTCAAGGTGCCCGTTATTGACTCATGATGACTCTCATGGCCTGTTGGAAAGCCTCAAACTACTCTAGTTGCCCCAGGAGCTACACAAATCCAGACCAGTCGAGCGCAATGGCCTTTTGTGCGGCCGTCTTGGCCACATTATTGACATCGTGATATATAATTTCGGCAAGAAAATTCGGAAAGGCCTGCAAGATGGGGCCTGTCGTGTGGAAAGTGTGACGAACATGACCTCGCCGACCAGTCTGGGATAGTGTCTTGATGATCCCGTCGGTTGTGAGGTCTCCTTGCCCTGGCCTACGGAAGTAAATATCGCAAAAACGCCGCCTGGGCAGAGTCGTCAGCGTCTAAGCCTAATCGGTAGCGCTTGTCAGCAGCTATGCATGAAGCAACGTACTCAACAGCGGCGGTACAGCGCCGGTTTTATCGGCCAAGTCGGCTATAGAGATGGGTTACGGGCTCTCTGATAGTATCTAGAAGATCTTGAGATCTTCGCCGATCTAGGATACAGCTATTAGAAGTTGTAGGTTCGCAAAGCGCAGGGTAGTATTTTGAGGAGTCTCGACTCGGTACTGAAGGGCTTATGACCCGTCGAGCACCTGGCTCTGCGTCTCGCTACTCTGAGAGCTATGGTACTACCAATGGCGCCGACATAGGCTACCCACTCTTTTCTTTTTTTCTTCTTTTTCTTCTTCTGGGAATTGCATGTCTCTTGGCGAGCGATACAGCCATCGCTAGAAGCAGATTTGAGCTGGATGTGTCTTTGGCTACACGTTTGCTCTCAAGTCCTCTAACGCCCTTTGACGATACCCTGCACGATCGACTTCATTGTCTCTCTGCTCTCCCATAGAGGCCAGAAAATACACACGCAGGCGCTGAACCATACCCAGATGAAGGACATGACGCACCAACCAGTAAATCCTGCCTTACTGAATTCCCATTCGCTGCCGAAGAATGCGAATGGCACAAGTATCAACGCAACGGTCCAATAAACAATATTGAAGGCGTATGCAAGCTTCGTAGCCTTCCGTGCCGCCTCTGGGTCCATCGGCTTCGAGTACGACGCTTCAAGGAAGTCCACGACGGCGTTGCCGGTTGGCACAACGGTTTCGGGCGCTGGGCTCGAAGCAGGTTGCTCCTCATCGTCTGCACCTCGTATAGGCGGCCTACGATCGGCCTTCTCGACATCTGCACCATTAGGGTCTTGGTTGCCTGTGACCACGTCTGTACCGGAGCCAGAGTGCTCCAGTGGCACCCCATGCAAGATCTTGTGCAGCCTATTCTTGGCCTCGGCGCTGTGCTCGGATTCTGCAGCTCCCCATTTTGCGGGAAAAGCGTAGCTCAACACGAACGCGGCAATGACACCAGCACAACACGATGTGATGTTGCCCGCAGCGGCGTTGGTCACATCACCAGTCGTGTCTACGCTGATTGTGCCACTCCGCAGCTTGGTAACCACAAACCAGGCAATCATACCCAGGCCCAGCCCTACCCACGGCGACACGATGGCCGCCACGGAGGACATGGGCTCCCACAGCAGGATCATGCCCACCGGGATGGACGCGCCGCCCACGATCACGCCCAGCACCGTCAGGACCCAGGTCAGGTTGATGCCCACTGCGTTGAGGATGCAGCAGAAGGAGGCCAGCACGACCGAGAAGATGACGATGCCGGCGTGGCTCATGCGCACCAGCTGATCCGACGTCGCCCTGGGTTTGACGTACGTCTTGTACACGTCGAAGGTGATCAGGCTCGAGACGGCGATCAGCTCCGCGCTCGTGGATGACGTGACGGCCATGAACAACAGGAGGAGCATAAGCCCAGCACCGCCGCGCCCCAGCAGCGCAATCGCCGCGGCGGGCGCCGAGAGGCCGCTCCCGTTCTGCGCCGCAGAGAGCGGGTCTGGGAACGTGGGGAAAGACGGGCTCGCCGTCAACGCAGCGCAGCCGAGACCCATGGCCGTTGCGAAGCCAAATGGGATGCCGTACCAGCTCATGCCCCCGAACAGGTACGCCTTGACGCTCGTCTCTGGCCTTGAGGCAATCGCGCGCTGCCAGTACGCCTGGTCCAGCCACACGGTGCAGAATCCCGCGACGAGCAGGTCGATGGCGAAGACCAGCCCGTCGTTGGACTTGAACGTCAGGTAGCTCCCGCCATGGGCGTTGCCCTCAATGGGCATGTTTCGCCCGGCCTCCTGCAACAGGTCGTAGAATCGGCTGATGCTTCCCACCTCGGGATTCGTGGCGTAGATGCTGAACCCAAAGGTGAAGATGGCGATGAACAAGATGACGGTATGCGCATAGTCCGCAATAAAAGTCGACCGCAGACCGCCGGCGATCACATAGGCGGCGACGACAAACGGAATCAGGAAGCACGCGCCGTAGACGTTGACGCCGGACAGGGCGGCGACGACCTGCGACCCTCCTAGCACAAGGCACGACCCGACGAGGAGGTTCGTTGCCCAGGCGAAGAAGAGGTAGGTGAGGTGGTTGGCGCGCCCGTGGTGCGCGAGAATAATCTCAGGAAAGGTGTGGGCGCCGGGCGCCTGGGTCTTGATCTTGATGGCGATGAGGGCGAAGAGGAGGATCTGCGAGGAGCCCATAGCAGCGTACCACATCGGACCGCCGATGCCATACGAGTAGGCGAACGTGCTCGACGTCAAGAGCGTGCTGCTCCACGTCCATGACGAGACGATGCCTGCGGTGATGAGACCTGGTTTCACGCTGCGAGAAGCCGTATTAAACTCCTCGGATTGTTTTGTGGAGTATGATGTATACCGGTTCTGCAGGTAGGTGATCAAGAGCCTGTGCGGCGCGCTGTCAGCACGTAAACTCGAGACATCTCAACTGATATCATCTATGCACGATCTGGAGTTGGTAAGAGGCACTTACATGAGCAAAGCGAAAAACGCGCCGATGCCCACGACAATACCATATCCCACACCCTGATTTAGGATTCGAATGCCGCCATCGCCGGCCATGGTTGCGCTGCTCGGTCGCAGGCTGCGGTTGGATTCGAAGCCTCGGATGATACTGCCACAACTAGGATCAAAGCAGCCTGGGTCTACTTTGCTACACACTCCTCGTCAAGCTGATCGACTGTCATGTGTGATCAAATGTCTTTTTTCTGTCTTGCTTTTTGAAAGACAGATGTTGAATGAGCAGATCAAAGAGCCCGATGCGCGCTGTAGGCGATCAGCACAGATAAACCCCCTGCCCGGCCACTGCAGTTGACGGCGTTCTGCAGTGCATCATTCTGCCGAAAGATGATCAACACACACGTCCCCTCTTATCAAGGTGAGATATGACAACAGAGTAGTATTCAAAAATCAGGTCTAAGGCAGTATCGGGTTTACCTTGTATAATGCAGTACCACTGTGGTTGACTCCATAGTGACGCATACCATTTAGACAGCTGCGTCGTGTAGATAATCGTCTAGCATATGAGAGTCTTTATCATTTTTCAAAAACTTACCACAGCGGCGCACGACCAATATCGTCTCGCCCGGGAAAACTATTCTTACGACCCTATGCATACACTGATTTTCCCAAGGGATTTCCTTCACAAAGGCAGCAGCTATTATAGTGGCACACTAAAAGATCAATTCGTGATGTGCATCCATTCTGGAGCAGATAAGCGATCCCGTGAGAAACTACTTCTGCTGGTGATCTGCCGGTCTTGCAGATCCACCCCCCTCACCCCCCCCCAAAACCGATGTGAGGAGCGCCGCCTTTTCCACGCAGCCGGGATCTCTGCCGATGTAGCATCTCCATGACTTGCAGTGATCGGAGACCTGCTCATCTGTAAACGTCTTCGAGTCTCGATGCTGTTCCCTACCTTTTCATTCCCGAGTCCTGGACGAGGCTTTGGCGTGCCTGGGCACGGCCTCTTAGGTGGACTTCGAGCAGCGCTCAGCAGGGATCTCCATACCACCCCACTCCAAAACACGGAACTTTGTCTTGTCCTGCAGTCCCTTTCGGTCAAGTCCAATCTTCTTTGCCCAGTCGACTCGCTGGACTGCCCGGGCGACGCTGAGTCTCTTGCCCTTCCAGGGATCCCATTCAGCCGACGTCCCATCGGTCTTGACTCCAGCGAATAGCATGAAGATACGTCCGATGGCCGCGGGCCTCGGACTGACAGTAAGCTTGGCATCCTCGTTATAGACCTTCTGAGGAAGGAACGCAAGAGCGATGTCGAAGTGGTTGCGGTGGTGCTTTTGGAAGTGTGGCATCCAGTGTGTCATGAATTCTTGGCGCATGTCGGTGGTGAGCGTCAGATAATCTAGAGTGTTCTCGAGGTACTTGACGACGTCTGGAAATGTCAGAACGACCGATACCTCTTCTCTGAGCGCCGGGCTCGTGGGGGCAAACTCGAAGTCAGAAGTCTTCAACTGGTCGTATGGCGGCACAGTGTTCATAGCTTCCCAGTATAGATAGGTGTACTTGGTTCCGGTCTGATCCAAAATGTAGCCATCTTGGTCGACGCTAACGTTCCAAGTGACTTTTGACTTGTATTTCAAGGCCCCTGTCTGATTGACATCTACAACAGGGTACAGGCCGCTGAAGTCCCAGCCCTCGGAGAGTTCGACTGTGACGGAGGCAGCGAAGATGGATTCTGGCGAGAGTAGATAGATGGCGGGCTTGCCGCCGACCAGTTTATGCAGTACGTATATCTGAGATCCATTCTGGATTCCGAAGTTTGAAAGTGGTTCACAGCCGTCCAGCTGCTTACCGGAGAAGACGACTCGCTGTATCTCTGGAGGCGTGCCTTCTCGCTCTTGAATCGCCGATCGGAGATAATCGAGGGTGACGTTGTAGCTGGGAAGCTGGATGGTATACTTCGCACCTGTTGCATACGGGGCACGAAATGAGTACGCGACTCGAAGAACGGGGCAAAGATGACTCACCAGTCACGCTGGAGATGTGTACCGAGATTCCTCCACCATTGTCTCCAGCTTGTCGAAGGGATAAGGGTACGTCAATGGCGAGTGCTTGGGAAATTTCACCTAGGAGACTGTCAGCTTGTCTTGAACGCGCACCACCAGTGTCGCGAACGATCACATACCACAGAGTTTGGCCTCGACACGAAGCTCAGCATGATCGTGAAGAGCGTGGAAGGAGGAGTGGTCTAGGCAAACCTCGAAACTGGTCCACTCGGGTGTAAATTGAATTGAGATGTTATCATCGCTGACATTGGCCAGGGAGGGAAATTGTCGTCGTATGACGGCGATCAGAAGTGCGTAGCTCTCTGGCTTCGATACCAGACGGTGTTGATTGCCGTGGACGAGGATGAGGTCAACTGCGACATCTGCCATTTTCGATTCGAGGTGTTGTGCTTCAGGTGTTAAGAAGAAGAAAAAGAGGCAAACGTCTTGAGAGAATGAATTCTGTGTTGGGAAAATAACCTCATCCAGCTGAATTGGCGAGAGTAGATGGAAGGGCTTGAAGAGCCTGACGGTAGGGAGAAGGTACCAGCTGAAAACGTTTGAAAGGACCTCGTGCCTGCAGGGTCTACTAGATACCGAAATGGAAGGAAGGAACAGTGATTTGGGGGGGGGGGTTGACGTCTAAGCTGGGATGGATTCACCTCACCATACTTGCCTTGAAAGCAAGAACGACATGGCATGAGCCCCTCTTGTGTCTTACCCTTTCACTTGCAGAGGGTAATTGGGTAGTCACATGACAAAAGCTTGTTGAATTGCAAAGCTCTCCAGATGTGAATTCTCGTTTATATTTGACCACAAACATCTATGACCTATCTTTGGAAATTGCTCCAGATTGCAAAATTGACGACCAAACAAATGATTCAAGTCCCATCCATCTGGGTACCCACTGTAAAAACAAAGCTCCCCCTTCCCTGGACCCCATACGCCCAAGCCATACTCCAGGTGTAAATGGCAGACACCCTGCTTCCCAAAAGGGTGTCTGCTTCCCAAAAGCAAGTAAGTAATTAATCATTGATCACATTCTGCAATTTTCGACCAATGTAGCACGCAGGCCGGCCGACTAACGCCCCAATCCCAGTGACGGTTGTCTAGACGCGAGAGTTCATCGTGATGCCACCACCCTATCAATTATCATGTCAGCTATGGCCATCTGCAGAGATCAAGCACAAGTTGTTGACGCAGTACTTACGAAGCCGTATCTGTACAAGTATTCCTCGGCGTCCTTGGCCCTCTTAGCCTCGTAGGCCTTCCTTTTGGCCGCCTGAAGGTCGACGGCATCGGCACTGAAGACCGAGCTGCTGGACTCTTGAAGTTTCTCATAACTTCTAACTGCGTCCTTTTTCGAAGACGACTTGCTTGAAGAAAGGACGTTGCGAAGACCGAAGGCCATGATTGTTTTAGGAAGGAGATCGATAGGTAGATGTTTTAAACGCTAGTGATGGATATCTGGCACTTTGGTAGAAGCAGCTGAGTACTTGAGTAATTTTGATGGACCAAAGGCTGTTCAAGTTTCGAATGTCAAGGTACTACTTGTAAGGTCTGATTGTGAACAGTACGACTGGAGGCGAGCATGGTTTCTATACTTTTCTCATCTGACTATCTTGGTCTGCTGAGGTGAGCAAGTCCCTGCTTTCAAATTTCTCTGCCTAGGACTATACTACGTTGTCGCGTCGCATTATGAATGTTGTGGACTATTATGGCTAAGCCGCCCCTCCGCCGCATGACGACGTACAGTCTTCTCATCTCATTGGACTGTGAGCTAGAATTTGTTCGTCCGTCTTACTGCTGTGTTAGTGAGAGCCACGCATTGGGACAGGTGGGCCCGAAGTCCGAGGGCGGTATGATTGGTTTTCAAACACACTGCCTCGGAACTGCTGGCATCGGGATGAAATCTGCGCCTACAATTGTCTCCGGGCACATAGCCGAGGGGGCTCTATGTTTGCAAACGCTGACTCATGCCGGTGACGCAGAGTCGATTCCGAGTGCCGATGGATGCGGGTCCAGTTTGAATTCCGACGTCCTCCTTCAATTCCGACATCATTTCACCACTCTCAAACGGGGGCCTCCTGTTCAGATCTGTATCTTTGAACGGCGCCAGCTTGCTGCTTCTGGAGGTTGAATCGGGGGTTGTGCTCTCGAATATGACTCCGCACCAATTGGTTTGACCTGCGCATTAGAACCACTCCGCAGAAAACCAACCGTTCACGATGTTTCGCGGCGGCAACAGTACTGGGCCAGGGCCAGCCGGCATTCCAAAAACCGCCAATTGTACCTCGGCATTGACTGAGAAGTATCGTCGTAACGGGAAGCTGCAGTCTTGTGAGCCATGCCGCCGGTCAAAGCTCCGATGCGATCACAGAGTTCCGGCCTGTGGACGATGTATTCAGAGGAAAAAAGTGAATCAATGTTTCTATCATCCGAATCCACTTACGCGACAGGTAAGCATGCCTGTCAATTTTATCTATTGTTCCGCATTGAACGTCAATTCAAGAAAGAAAAGAAGAAGAAAAAACAAAATCCATGGTAGCGATACTTTTGATGCTTTTTGTGACCTTTTCTTTTTCTTTTTTCTTTTTCTCTTCATGGCAGCTTTATCCCCATCTTCGATACTCCTTAATGCATTCAACCTTCGAAGACACTTACTCAACACATTGACAATTACTCTAACAATCTTGACAGCGTGGTCCGACTCCAACAGACCCATTACCAACTCCTACATCGACCTCCTCTCAGACCAGTCCGCATAGCATCCTTCAGTCTGTCGAGTTATACGGAGACACTGTGATAGCACCGACCCCTTTGATCACAAATCCATCAAATGCATCCTTGTACTCTAGTTCAAGTCCTGATGCCAACCATGCTCAATGCCAGCCGTTTCACCGTGCAGCTTCAGCGCCACCTCTGGACTACCAGAGACCACCCGATGCCCGCAGGAACACGGGCTTTGAAGGACCAACCTCTCATCTCAGCATCCTCACGGAAACACTGGGTGCCCTCGATCCAGAGCCCGCCGGTCTGGAGACACTGGACCAGCAGCAAAACATTGTCATCACCAACGCAAGGATTACGCAAGGCTGCTCGCTCCTGTCCTTTTTCAAAAACAGAAGTATGATCACTCACTTCATGGCCAAGTACTACGAACTTTGTGAAGGTGCCGAGGGGTTAGTCATAGCTCCAATCATGAAGGAATGGCTCCACCAGCTCTGGTTTGTCCATGGCGACACGCTCACACGCCAGGACCCTGTCAAGATTCGGAAGCTGAGTGAACGGATCTGGCGAAATACCCTGTCCCCTATCGACTTCGACGGGAATACTACAGCAATGCAGTACGCCCGTGCGGGCAGCGGCCAGAATCTGCGATGGGAGGTGTTGGGCCTCATCTGCTCCAACGTCTCCTTCGCTTTGGTCGAGACGCCCTCCACTGACAAGATCTTTATTGATCACCAGGTCGGCCGGATCTGCCTGATAGACAAGATGAGGGAGATTTCAGACAAGTGTCTGGTGTTTTGTCGCTACTGCGAGGTGTTAGACGACATGTTCGTCTGGCTCCTTGTGGACCACTCCATCAACATCCAAGCCATCAAGGGCGACCGCCAGTATGCCACATATCGGGCCTCGGGCGAGGCACACAGCGCCGTCATTGCCCTAGGTCTTCATCAGGGGGCCACCTGCAAGGCCAACAAGAAAGTGCCATTCTTCCTGTCCGAGCTGCGTAAACTCACTTTCCTTGCGGCTTATTTCTGCGAGATCAGCATCGCCACTAGTCTGGGGCGCCCACCTCGTTTATCATACCGGTATTGCAACGTCGAGCCGCCTCTTGATCTGACCGAGTTTGAAATGGTCCAAACTGGGACCGATCTCGACGCCACACTCGCATCACTCGATGATGGTGGCTTTAATAAGACGGAGGTCTTGCGGAACGCCACCAGTGAGCCAGAATTTCCTTGTCCACATATCCCTTATCTTCCCTCAGGCCTTGGCTCCCATTTCCACCTTACCTTCCTCTCGCTTTTGATAAGCAATCACTGCTAACCATTTCTACAACACTCCAAAAAGGCATACGAGCCTACGTGAAGTACGTCCACCGACGCGAAGACGTTGTAGACCTCGCACTAGGCCAGTACACGCGCGACCAAGTGCTCGCACGCGCCAAGACTATCCAGGAGAAGAACGAGGCGCACCTGGCATCCCTGCCGCCGTGGGTGCGGGAGATCTTCATGGAACCACTGGACTTCAGCGGCAAGGATGCGGACCTCAAGCCGCTGGCGGCAGTGCGGCGGGGTGCGCTCCGCACAGGGCGACTGTCCAACGAGATCCTCCTGCAGCGCGTGCTCATCCGCAAGGCGGGGGCGAGCTCCGAGAAGCTCACACAGGCGGCGCTGGCCGTGTTCCGCGACGTGCTGCAGCTTACAGGCCGACACGACATCGCGACGCGGTTCCAGGCAAGCTACAACGTGTACCTGTGCGCGCACGGCCTGCGCAGCGCGGCGATCGTGGCCATCGAGCTGCTGAAACAGGAGATGGCGCCGCAGTACCCCGAGAACCCGGCCCTGCCGAGGAGCCAGACGATCCAGGACCTCGCCGTGTTCGCGTCGCGGCTGGCGTCGGTGGACACGAGCGACGGGTCGTATCAGCTGTGCGAGCAGGGCCACCGCGTCATCTCCAAGATCCTCGACCGCATCCTGAGCCCACAGAGCGCTGCTGAACGACAACGTGACGCGGCGGCTGGGCGCTCAAAGACAGATGTGATGCAGGCGCAGCCTCCGAGTGGTGGTACTGGTGTTGGTGGCGCTGGCGACGGCGCCGGCGAGGAGCCACAGGGGATGATGGCTGGCCAGATGGATGTCGATATGTCGTTGAATGGCATTGTGCCTCCGCTGAATCCCATGGCCATGATGACGGAGTTCCCTGGGTACGGCATGATTGATACTGGAATCGGCGTGGGGGCTCCCATGAGTTTGGGTCAGGACACTGACTTTATGGCATGGCTTCAGGGGATGAACTGGGAGCCGATGGACAACTGGGGCATGTGATTCATGGCAAAGGCCAGGCATATTTTGTGTACAGCTCTCTTCATGCATAGTGGTCATCCAGAGTTTGGATATTTCTTGTTCTCTAACAGGCTGGCCAGGTGTTTTTGGCAGGGCTCAACTTCACAAGAGCATATCGAAATCAGATCCATGTCGATAAAGTTATGAAAGGCAGCGGTTGCTTTCTCGAAAATGCAACTAGCAATGATCTGTAAAAGCATCGAAATTCCCAAGCCTCTGTCATCCAGAGACTTGCCAGACTCAGGCAGACCGCTCGAAGAAGCCATAGACGCCAGATAAGCCCATCTTTTGCCCAGATTCTCCCCTGTAGTGATCCTGCAACTCATCATCCGATGCGCACCTGGCTTAAAGACCAGCAAAAATGTGCGCATGTGCCAAAAATCAATCCCCAATTTTCAGTAAGATGTTATGACCACCACTGTACCCACAGGGAAGAACACGAAGCATCTACCAGTAAAACGCATCGCAGCTCTATTGTACAGCCCCATGTACCAATCAAAAGGGTCCCCATGGCTTGAGAAGCAGATACAGTGCTCGCTGTCGACAGCAACATGGGTGCATTGATGCTCCTCCTTTCTTCCCCTTCAGAATGTGGTGGATAGCTTTCAGTGACAAACGGAAGAGAACAGCCCAGCCATCAAACTGGCCCGTAGGTGACAATGTCCATCTACCACTACTCGGCAGTCTTGGTATCGGCAGCCCAAGTAGCTGCCCCCCAGATGTCACCAAGCGGGTTCAACATACTGTCTGTCCCACTCTTTCTCTTCTGTTTCTCGCCATATTTCTTAACCTTTCCCTTGGAAGTCTTCCCAACACCAGCTGCAACGTCCTTTTGCCATTCCGGTTGAGTCATTTGCTGGTCAGCAGCAGACCAGAAGGAGGAGAACTCATCGTTGTCGTTACCAGAGCCGCGGCCCCAGCTATATTCAGAGACCTTATCGTTCTCATCAAAAGCGGTATTCTTGGCACCCATGTGGCGTGTGGTGGAAGCATGCAACTGATCGTTTCGGCTGGTCTGCTTTGTTTTCATAATGGTATTAACGGTTGCCTTTCCGCCTGTATGAAGATTACTCTTCGACTTTCTGGCCCAAGCTGACGCCGCCTGCGCTTTTGCTCGCGACTTGCATGGCGAGCCGGTCGTCGACTCTGCCGGGTCGAGGTGTGAGGAGGGTGGCTTGGGGTTCGTAGTGCGGCGGAAGAAGCCTGCGTCTGAGGCGCCGCCGGATATGCGCTGGTTATTGACCCAATTGTCATGAGCGATTGTACCAGCACTGCGAATGATGCTCTCTTCGTTGGCCCACGTAAACTTGCGAACAAAAGGTCTGGGTGTTTGGGGACTGGTGCAAGTCAAGCGTCGACTGGCTGGACCAGGAGTTTCGGAAAAGACGACAGGATCACCCAAGACTTGTTCGCCCATGCGACCACTGACAAAGGATCCCCAGTCCACTGGCTGCGCATCTGCGAAGGGCTTACCAATGCTGGGGGACCGGTCTACGTAGGGATCAGCTTCGCTTTTGATGCAGTTGCGGTGCTTCATATCAGCACACCCTCCGCTGACACCACTACCATTCTCGTTGCCAAAGACGAAGACGTTGTTGGCGCTGTTCTCTACAAAGGGATCCATAAGATTGTGAGCAGGCGAGTGCGATGTGCGACTGGGAATGATGGGATGAGTAAAAGGCCAGACGGGCGAGTCGATTTGTTCCCATAACCGCTTGCCCTGGACTTCTTCATGACGACCCCAGCCTGTACCTCCGCCGGCGATGGGTGTTGCCTCAGAGACATTGTTGGGCTCTGTCTTGGGATATACCACTCGATACGCAGGAGAGGCAACATCGCCCTTCGTCTTCTGCTGGCACAGGACGCATCTGCATGGGTGAGTGCACGTAGACACGCACGCTTCTTGGTGCTGGTGTTGCCGGGTGAAGGTCTCGCGGCCTTGAGGACCAATTTCCACTCCGAACACGACTGGTTTGGCACCACGATCGTTAGCGGCGTCCCAGGCCGCATTCAATTTCTCCTTTTCTTCGTAGTCAGCGCTCTGCTCGTATGGGTGCCGGCCCGACTTATCGATCCCACGACCAACGGCTTCCTTGCAGTCCTCCAGGTCGGGAATGAGCTTTGCTGATCGACGAAAGCGCTCCGAGGCAAATCCCCAGCCACTACCCCAGGCAGCCCCGTCGCCAGGCTGGTTCACAGTCGAATATTTGGCTGACTCATGGTCTTTGAGCGCACAGGGACGAGGTCCTGGTCTCACCTCGTTGTTGCCCCAAGTGCCGAAAAGATGATTCGAAGTGGCACCAGCAAAGCCGCGGTCTTGGCTTGTGGTCCCCATGGCCAAGTCCTTGGGGTTTGGCAGCGAGTTAAAGCCATCATCAGGCAACGGGAGGATGTACTCTTTGGAGATAGGGTGCTGTACATTGAAGAACAAGACCGCACCGTCGAAGAGGCTGTGGTAAGCGCTGTCGGCGAGCTCGACCCAACCGGTGCCGGGACCAGCATCCGCGGCCTGATAGACGACCACAATACTGTACACCGAGCTCATGTTGGGAAATTGTTTGCGGGCTTCCCTGACCAGATCCTTGTAGGTGGGGGGCATGGCAATCTGGCGCTTGCGGTCGCCAAAGCAGATAATGATGTACTTGGACATGCTGGCAGCTTGGCTGAGGGGTTCGTCGTTTGATCGAATTGTTTTGTTGAGGACCAAATGAGGCAAAAGAGGTTGTATGTTTCAACGAAAAGCAGAAGGTCTTCAGGGAACTATGGATAGAAGAAAGACCTCGAAGAGTGTTGCTCTCGAAGAGTGCTTGATTGGCAGGGAGTCGAAGGGATTCGAAAAGTTGTGAGAAAGCAGTCGAAGGGGTCCGCCGGCTTGCTGAAGTGACGAGACCACAGTCCAGCTTGTTGCTGTTACTGTAACAGCTGACTCAGATTTTACAACTGCGAAAGTCTGCAATTAACAGATTGCTGCGTCAGTGTGCACAGCCTTTCAACTTGTTCTGCCCCTGATTTGTTGAGTTTTCCTAGTTTTCCTGGTACGGAATGCACTTGATCTTTCGACGCAGAAAGGGTCTGCTTGCAGAATCCAAGTGTTTGATGTTGCTAGCCACTCCAATTCCATAGGATTGTGTTTTTACCCCCTTTCTTACTGTCTTTCCACAATGCCGCTAGTGGAATGAGAGATTTGACTCAAAGTTCGAGTAATTTGTGGTCAAGGGTACTCAGTGTCAGCAAGAGACTTGGAGGTTGGACAGAGAGTGACTGGACTGAGTAAATGCCGGTAGGTAGTGCTATCCTTGCCTGCGCTGTCTTCCGTGAATTGGACGTGAAATGTGGTTCAGAACGCTGGCTTGGTGAGGATCATTGATGCGGGAACTCTCGTTTCGTAAGACCGTAGGCCTCTCAAGAGTTAGTCTGGGAGCTTGGTCGCCACGAAGTTGCAGCTTTGTCTTAGTCCGAGTATCCGGTGGGTACCTAGGTATGATGGAGGCAAGAAGTGGCGAGTCGTTCTTTGAAGCTTTGTCGAAAGTCTGATCAATCAAAACCAGTCAACAGCAAATATTCAAGATGCTGAAAGGCAACGCCTTGGCGGTGAAGAAGATTGGTTGATGGCAGGAGAGGGTAGTGTGACGTGGGATGCCTTGAGAGTTGAGAGTGACAGAGAAATGGATCTGATGTTGGGTGCAAATGAATAATGATTCGAAAGCACCACTGAGAAAGAGCGTTCTCGCGGCTCGATACGAGGGGAAATGCCGGGGGAGAAATGGTATTAACGAGTTGGGCAAAAGTGGTAGCCCAGAGAAGGCAATCCACAGAAAGGACGCTCGATATGTAGCACGTTGACACTGTAGTACTAAGGAAGATCGATGTTCGAGGAAACACACGTACTGTTAGACAGGTACTAGGAGAGGAAAGAGGCTGACGGGAAGTTCGACAAGGCAAACCCTCAGCATTGACTTAAAGACTGTCAAAGACCTTGGGGACGCCCGCTATCTCGGGCCTACGTTTAAATAAGAAAGGCTACGAAGGAAGGAGGCAGAGATTCCAGAGTGGATTTTAGGAATCGGAAGGAAAGAATGGGTGGTTGGAGGAGTGAAATGTGTTCGTGGGAGTCCAGTTGCCGTGTTGTGGAAAAAGAAATAATATGGAAGCAAATAGACTCTTGTTTTGCACTCGACTTACGAGAAGAAGAATATTCAGCTGATGTAAGAACAAAACTTCCACGGATGGTCGCAAGCCTTGTGTGATTTCGTCAAACCACATCAGCCCTTTGATGTAATAGCATGTCGACATGAACTTGTTAAGTGTCGAAGCTGAGCTAAAAGTTGGATTAAAATAGGGATGTTTTCCTCCCACGACGTATCGGGCTAGACCTCGTTCCCCAACACACACTAGGTCATCAATGATCCCTATGTATTGCCTCAACAAAGAAAAACATATTATAGCACCAGCGTACATCCTCTGTTATCTATAATACATAGCATTCAGGACATCACATCCATCTTAACAATAAAGCTCAAGCACAAGTGCTCCCTTGGCTTGCGCTTTCTTCTTCGAGAGCCTTGTCACCCAACCTACCAGCTTCTGCTGTTTGGGATAATGCCTGTGATTTCAGAAGGTTGGCTTCTCACTTGTCTCCAGAATCTTGATCTAAGAGGGCGAAGCTGTCTGCATGGCCAGTGTGAAGATCGGGATGTCCTGTACAGCATGGAAAAGAAGCCAGCCATTAGACCCTATCAACATAAAGTCACTACCCTCTGGGCGTTTTTAGGAAAGTCTCTCCTGTGGTCTATATTATGCCCAGGCCAGGACACGGTCCCTTTTCTTAGAGTATCATATCCGATGGCTTGGCATTTCAGTTGTCCATGTTCATGGGATTTCTGTCTGAGCAGAAGTGTAGCATCACATGAGACAAAGCGGATCGAATGTACTCCTAGATATCAAAAATTACACATATAGTTTGGAAAAAAGGCCAAACGTTTGGATGCGAGTCACGCAGTCCAAGGACAAATTGGAGTACCTCATGATGGAATGTATCATCAAATTTGAGACCAGTCACACCTCTGCAAGTATGGTGCTATGTAAAGCCTCTGCTGTATCCTATATGGTATCATATCTATAAAGCATGTAGAACAACGAAAAACGAAACGAACCACTACAAATGTTATGCTATGCCACGTTGACAACATGGTCGCCACTGACAGAGACATCGCCTACCATATCCTCCTCGTCGTAATCGCCCTTGTCTTCCGCTGCTAGAATGCCTGCCAACCTCTTCTTCACGTTGTTGTCCTGCTCCATCTCTTGCCATAGCCCCAGGTCCCAATCCTCCAGGTGTTCTTCCATCCAATTCGTATTATGTTTATGCCACCTCTTCCACCAGCCGCGTCCCCACCTCCACAAACCTAAAACTACCATTGTGCGCCTGGCCATCTTGAAGCCCATCTCCAGCACAAACAATAGAGTTAACACAACAATAAGAGTGAGCCACCATCCAGGGTCTCGGCCAAATGTATCAAAGAAGCCGCTCCGCACATCGTAAGGGCTGGGCGCTTTAGCATAGATGCCGGATAGGAAAACTTGCCAAATCCACCACCCCGCAAAGGTGATGGAAAAGGAGGAGAGAACAACGGCAGATTTGTAGTGCGTCTCGATGATCCTGTTTGCTTGAGTCAGTCGACAAGCCATTGCTAAGTTGAATTTGTAGATGTGTGATGGGACAGGTTCTTGCTCCCAAAGGAATTGTTCCTGGGGGGGAAGAGGTAGCACTTACAGTAGCTTCCAATTCGTCCAAATGATGCAAGCACTGAACATGAGGTCCCCAAACGCAAAGAGACCGTCGTCTCTCAAGCCTCCAAGTTGACCAAAAATACCATTTCCAGCCCAGCAACCAAAGAATATCAGCACGCCCTCAACGCCGGCTCCTAGCATCCAGCCGGCATACTTTCTGAAGTCGAGAGCTTCACCTCTCTGGCCGTATACATAGAGTTCCGGCACCGCCAACAACGTGTCGGCCTTCAGATCCTGCTCAAACACCCCTGGCACAATCACGCAGAGACTCGTGAACAAGACATTCAGCACCGTCAGACTCCAGCTCTCATAGAGAGAGGTTCCGGTATATCCAGTCCGCCTCGTGAAGATCTCTTGAGGTAAGTAGAACAGCATCTCTTTCCAGAAGGTCCAGAGGACAAATTTGGCCGTGCGAGTGTAATTCCACCGTCCATGAACGAGTAAGAGGCGCTGAAGGAAGCAAAATTGAGAGATTGCATAGTCTGCGACACGAGCAGCTTGTAGCCCTTCGCGACCCGAGATACCCACACCCACATGAGCCTCGGCAATCATGGCAAGATCATTCGCGCCGTCACCGATGGCGAGAGTGAGGGAGGGAGAAGTCACAGGGCGGTGCGAAGTGGTCTTGCGCGTGGCACGCACGATGAAAGCCTTTTGAGCGGGTGACGCACGGCAGCAGATCACGCTGTCAATGTAGGGAATCAGTCTAAAGAGCAGGTCCTTCAGCTGCGTGTTTGTTGAATCGCCCGAGGGACTCTCAATAGAAGCGAGGGTGTGTCCGTCGATGACCACAACGGTGTGACTGCTGGCTGCTGGTGTTGATCCATCTGCTGAGATTTGCAGGTCGTCAAGGACCTCGAGCATCTGCGACTCGAGGTCGCCCAAGGTCACATCGAGGATATGTACCTGGGACTCTGGGAGGCAGATTTGCGCTGAATGAGCGATGTTGATTGCAGTCTCGCGTTTGTCGCCCGTGAGCATCCAGATCTTGATGTTCGCCCGACGAAGCTTGTCGATCGTCTCAGGGACACCCTTCTGCAGTTTATCCTCGATGGCAGAAGCACCGACCAGCTCCAGGTTCTGTTCGATCAGGTCGCCAGCTTCTTCAATCCGAGCCTGTCTCTCAACGATGCTTGTCTCGGCAGAGTGATAGACCTCTTTCCATGCTTGGTAGTCTGTCTCGGAGATGTACTTGTGGGCGAAGAGCAGTGTTCGCAAGCCTTCCGTCGCAAAATCATCGAGGAGCTTAAAAGACCGTGTGAAGATTGTCGCCTCATCGTTGATGGACGGATCATCCAGGAATGCGAATCTGTCAGCTTGACGACCAGCTGCAGAGCGCGATCGAGGCGAGCTGGGTGTGAGAAACGGTGTTACATCGAGCGACAATCCCCTCGTGAGTGGTGGCCGTGAGCGATCCTGTGCGCTGTACACACTGTTGATCTCGAACGATTTGCTCCTGCCGGAGATTGAAGGACGAAGATTGGAAACGACTGCACTGGACCTGTTGCCTCCAATACTACGGCGGATTGTCAGGCTCGGTCTGCCGCCGAAGCTGTTGCGTGGTTCCTGTTGTAGACTTTTCCGCTGAAGTGCACGCTCCATATCCGCGCTCTGGCGCACCTCCTGCGCTTTTTGTAGGGCGACCTGGGCCATTCTCAGGCGTGGCAGAATCATGGAGTCAGCACCCTTAGAGATCAGCCATATCCTGCCGTCAGGACATCGTAGAATGATGGTCATTCGCTTCCGCTTGCTGCTGAACTCGATTACATCGAGAATTTCATACACTCTGGTGACCTCTGATCCATCCGCGTTGGAGATCCGTAGGGTGACCTGTTGGGAAGAACGTTGGACGACCGTATACCCGAGTTCCTGAGCGGCTCTGACAAGAGCCAGCTCATCCGGTGATGATGCTTGATATTCGATTTTGTCGTCTCTGATCTCTGGAAGGCAAGTGTGGCAGAGAGCCATAGCGAGGATGTACTGGACTGCTTTTCGAGAGAATGTTGTCTGTGGTCGATAGCGAATGAACTCGAGCAGGTCATCCGTTGTGACATCTGGTTGAGCATGACTTGCACGGGCAGTGGGTCTCCATTGGGATGATGACCGTCTACCAGACGTTGGGGATTGAATAGTATCGTCAGCGGGACCTGACAGAGTGATACTAGGCCGTGCCCCACTGTTAATCTCCAAGGACCTCATAATCGAGGGTCCCTTCTCTGTGCTCAGCCCCGTCTTCACGTCGTCCGCCGAGGCGTCTTGTTCCTTGCATAGATCTGCCTGGTGCAGCCATGCTGTGCCTGCAATCGTCACTTTCCTGAATTTCATAACATTCTCCGTCAGAGTGCCCGTCTTGTCGGAGAAGATATATCCAATCTGACCCAGGTTCTCCAGAATGGTGTTGGTGTTGCATCTTGCTGGCGTGTTGGTTGCCTCGTCGAACATGCCCAGATCCCCATTCAACATCAACATCTGCCCAATCTTGACAATTTCCAGACTCACATAGAGAGCCAATGGAATTACGTTGTTGAACATGATCGCGTAGCCGATGATGATATCCTGACCGGGAACAGTATATCCGTCAAGATACCAGGCGTAGTTCTCGGTAGATCGTTGCCACAGGAGGTAACCAATGGAGCAGCCCATGGTGAGACAAATCACATAGAATACCAGGCTGAGGACGACCCTGTTGTAGACCCTCTCAAGAGCTGGTCGTTTTGCCCTAGGATGGTGGTTGGCGTTCATGCGGATCTTGCACTCCTCGCCGGTGTTGATGACAACCCCGATCGCGCATGGAGTGTTCCGAAGAGTGCTCCCGCGGTAGATGACTTCATTGAGGGTAAGAGGCACCGTCTTGTCGCCCAAGGTGACGCGACCGTCGAAGCTGTATAGGTCGGCGTTGGGGTCCTCCACCACTAATTCTGCCTTGCAGGCCATGAGCCCCTGAATTGTGTCGCAGTTGTGGAATTCTGGCAGGACCTGCTTGCTCTTGAGGTTCGTTTCGCCATCCAGAGCCATGGTCTCGACGTAAGCCAGCCCATTTTCGCCATCAGCATGAAGCAACACGAGATCAGCAGGTATGTCTTCGTCCCTGCTCAGCTTGACCACGTCTCCCACCCCAAGGTCCTTCCACGCCGCGCCTGTCCACTGGAAACCATCGACAACACCTGAAATGCCCGGATCGACAGTTTCAGTGCGCTTGTGGCGTTGGTGTCCGAGGAACCTGTGGACTGCGTGCCCAAAGCCCAAGCTGCGCTTGGTTTCTGAGCCGGATGAGTGATCCGCCCTGCGCAAAACGGTTAGGGGCTGCGCATTCTCGACCTTGTCCAGCCGATGTCTCTTGTAGTCATCATATCCCTCTTTGATGACGGTCAAGAGGACAAAGAACAGTAGTGGCAGGATGGTCGTGACATTTCCCGTCGTGCTGATACCGGGGATGGTTTGCGGTATGCCGACACAGAGGAAATAGAAATTTCCCAGGCGAGAGAATTGGAAGAACAGCTGTTTAGGAAAGAAATCGAAGACGTTGTACCGCGATGTACGAATGGCGTTTGAGACGAAGGCGTGGCCTCGCCTCTCATCAACAAGCTGCGGAGTTTGCCGGGAATCCAGATTCAGGGGAATCCGGCGACCGTCCTTGGATGGTGGCAGAGGCTTCTGGCGTAGAAGGAATTCGACAATGAAATACTGGTAGCAAGCCTGCACCCAGGACTTCACTTTTCGGCGTCGTGACTGTGTCCTTCGACCAGCGCCACGCGCAGCGGCTCGTGGGGTCCCATGGTCTGATCTAGATGAGGCGGCGGCGAGTTGTCGGCGCTTCTCCGAGATTGTGCCATCATCTTGAACAGCATCTGCGCCGTCTAGGCTGTTCATGACGGGTTCGAGTGACAAAAGAGTGGCCAATTCATGACTTCAACAATCAGGAAAGGGGATTGCCAGTGAGTATTTTTGTTGGATGTATGGGTCGACCAGGGCGTTCCGGTGAAACACTGTCGAAGGAAGGGCAAGAAAAAGAAGAAGGAAATGGTTATCGCTCCAGTATTTCCAGTCCGTGCAATCTCTTGCTTGATTACAGAAGTTTCATGTACATGCAGAGCGGCACCGTAGTGGTGAGCAGAAGAGACGTGGCGAAGAAACCAAAGATACAAAGAGCACAGTATATACAGAACGAGAGCATGCAACAATGAAGGAACGAACGTCGAAGGTTGCGAGACGCAGAGAAAATCAAGGTTGCGACGTCAGATCAGCGACAGCAACACGAGAAAAGAGACTGTGGCTGCATCTTGGCGGTGCTCCTTCCTCTTCCTGTCAGTCTCCGAGCCCAATGGTTTTTCGGTTGGCGACCCACATACTGCTAGGGATCCGATACGTCTGGGATATCCCTGCGATAGGATTCCAGAACCCTAACCCTTCTGACTCCAGTTATCGCGTCCTTTCTTAGTGTTCACTGCATGACTTATGTTGAGGCTGCCCCGAAAATGTTGGACAGCTTCTTGATGAGGTCAATTGCGTGTACTGACGCGCGGACCGGGAGATATCGCTCGCTGCATACCTCTGTATAGCCTTCGAAATCTCCCGCAAGCCTTTATAAATGCAGCATAGTCAACGACATGTGCGTCTTACAGGGTTTTGCCACGCTGCGCCCTAATACACTGCGGTCTTTTTTGAGGGAGGAATTGGGGCACACATCGGTCTCTGCCTTGAAACAAGGCGGGAAGGCCCAAGGAAAGCGACTTAGAGGGTACTTAACATGCACAACAACAATAATCACGACAGGAACGTCTGGAGAGAGGGTTCTGACGCGAATTCTGCGTCCTGGATTGAAGAGCTCCGCCCGCATCTTTGTCCCTATTGTTATTAGAGGTTCGGTATCATCGCTCTATGCCGATAATAAAAGTGATCTTCGACGTCTAACAACTGCATTGACTGTATCGCGATACTGCTCTTGCTAGCCACAATACAGACCTAGTGTCACTCGGCTATCTCTTCCGCCCCGAAAACCCAGTGAGAGAAAATGAGTCCCAGAGCTAGGCTAATGTGGACAAACATCGCCCCCGGCCCCCTTCTCACGCAGCAGGATACCACCAAGCTACTGGCGACCTAATAGCCGAAAGTAAAAACAATACGGCAGACTTAGGAGCAAAAAACCTGGATCGAAAGGCATAGACCATCCCTGTTCGTGAAGTCTCTGAGCGACCACACGGCTGAGGAGATGGTGGCCGCCATCATAGGAGACTTTCCCAACACGGGTTTATTTCCTCTCTTCCTCAGTATCAGCATCTGAACCATGACTTCGCTTTCCAATTACATGCTACTCAAGTAGACTCGAAGCAACCATATTCTTCCATGAATTCGTAAAGGCGTTTATCGAAAGCAGATGTGACATGCATTCATACCTGGGCTGCCTTCGAGGATTAATCAGAATCGCGCAGTAGCCTGTTCTGAACAGGAAGAAGAAAAACCAAAATTAATTATAAGAGTACTGTGAATTACTCTGAACAGAGAGCAAATGAGGTCATGATCGACGGATGCTAATGATTGTTCTAGGATCAGCAGACTCTGCCGTGCCTGGGTCGATGATGATGCCCAACCATATTCTGGCCTTTGCCCATTAATGGCCTTATGTCCTGCGTCTCGGCTTTCTTGTCTATTCAGGAAAGTTTTCGCCTACTCTGACGAAAGTAGTTCCATTGGGGCTACGTCAATGTTCCTGCTGAGGATAACGAGAATGGAACTGGTATGGAATCAAAGATGAAATTTGATGCGCACGGGTTTATTCGGGCGTCTGAGCAGTATGACCACAAGGAATTTGAGATATTTATGCTTCAGAGAAGAAAGACGAGTACACTGGAGGGTATCTTGGTGAAGGGACTTTCAACGGTTTTCTTGATCGTGAGATCCTGGTAACGATACAAGACCTCCTACTAAACACCAGCACGACTTTGCTGGGAGCAGTTCAGGTGGCACTTGGTTAATAACAAAAACAACAGAAGAAAGAAATAAAGAAAGAAAGAAAAACCCTCGATGATATGTTCAGTGCCAGAAGATTTCAAGGTTGAGGTAGAAGGTAGACGCATAAGATCTAAGCTTGGGGCTTAAACGAAGAGTCTGTCGAGGCAAGTCGGCACGTTCTAGGAAAGATTTGCGTATAGCGAGTAAAATTGACAGCCTCTGTAGTGGCAACTTGTGCCGTTGCTACATCCCTAGACAAGGTGATACTCCTTTCTCGAGAATAATCGGGAGTCTGACCAACCTCATGGTTTTGCCTGTCCTTGGGTCTGCGCCTGACGCCCTGTTCCCATGTTTTTTTCTTTCTGTTTTCGCTCTCTGTTTCTCAACGTAAACATTGCAATTGCAAGCCAGTGCAGCGGAGGGATAACAACATGTAAGTACTTTGGTCTGGCTGGAATGTAACTATCACACCAATAAGCTTTCATCTCTAGGGATGATGTTGGCCGAGCGGCTGATCTTCAACCGTTGCGCAATCACATTTGAGACATGCCAGTCCAGACAGGAATGCCGCCCTAGCCTTCCTACAAGGGAGACACCACAACATCAATAATATTGATTCATGGTGTCATAAAGAAGAGACATTCGCCCATCTGTGTACTGCGGTATCTGCTCCTCTGTTTTCACATTATGCCATCTCTCTATCTTGTTCAGCCTCCAGCTTCTGCTCGACGAAAACATGGAGCTCGACATCTACTGGATCACGTTTCTGACCCTCCTTCCAACTGTCATCCTTCTCCTCGGACGCAATTTGTTTCTCAAGGCCCTCACATTTATTCTTAGACTATGGAGACGCTCTGAACAGCAGGAGACTGCCCAGCGGCTCGGCGAAAAACTGGACTCAAGCAGTTCCCTCCTCTCCAAGGACGAAAAGTCAACTGGCTCACCCCAATACTCATTACCCACCCAGTTCTCGAAGCAGCATGATATCGCCCAGTTCCACAAAACGTTCCTCCCTGTTTACCTTCTGGTAATGTCCTCAGAATGGCTCTCCGGGCCCTACCTGTACCCGCTGCTCCGTGACGACCGCGGCCTCCCGGAATCTACCGTCTGCGCACTCTACGCCACGGCCTACACCTCCGCCGCTGTCTCCGCCCTGGTCACGGGATTTCTTGCTGACCGCTACGGGCGACGCAAAGCCTGCCTCGCCGAGTGTGTTATCCACTCCGTAGCATGTCTGACAGTGATCTTTGGTGGGGATCACCTTCCTGTTCTCTTCCTGGGGCGCGTCCTGGCGGGCACGGCGCTCACGCTGTTGTGGACTGTGTTTGAGAGCTGGATGGTGACCGAGTGGAATGCCAGGGGCCTCAGTGGCGAGGGAGAGGCCGGTGGAGGGGAGATGAGCAGGATGTTTGGGCTCATGACCACGGCGAATTGTATGACTGCCATCGTCGGTGGGGTGGTAGGACATTGCATGGTTTCTGTGCTTGGGTCCAAGGTGTGGCCATTTGGCGTTGGAATCGTGAGTCTTTCACCTTTTGAGATTTTGCGGGGTTGAATGCTCGCGGCTGACAGTTGATAATAGGTCATGGAAGGCGTTGCGGCGGTGTTGATGCTGAAAAAGATGGTGAGCTCACTTCTCCTCAGGCGAGGAAGAATATCACTGACAATACGGTACAGAATGAGAATTATGGCGTGAAGGTCGAGGAGAAAGACGATGGAGTGGATCCAGTTCCGGAGACGACTGGACGTGGGCGTATTGGTGGTGAGCCTCTTTCGTCTTTTTCTTTTTCTCCTTCCATATAACCAGCATGGTTGTCTTCCCCGTCCGGGTGCTGACAGACGTCCCTCCAGATGGTCGCCTCTGGGCTCTGGCTCTTGTGACCTGCTGCTTCGAAGGAACCAACTTCCTGGTGGTCTTCTTTTGGCCCAGCGTTCTCCAGGACGCCCACAACGAGGCACTCGACATCGCAGGAGAGGTATACACGCCCCAGCTCCACGACGTCCCCTACGGCGTCGTGTTCGCCTCCTTCATGGCCGCCATGATCCTCGGAGCGCTGCTTTTTAACGCATACTCTGGGTCGGACCTCTTTCGAGAGGCTGGGGCCAACGCTGCTAGGTCGCCCGTCTGCCTGCTCATCAGCGCCGTAATCATCGCTGGCCTCAGTCTGCTCAGCCTGAGCGTGCTGAGGGGCGAGGTTGCCCAGTTCTGCACTTTCTTGGTGTTTGAGGTCGCAAATGGCGCGTATATACCCAGCATGGCGTACATACGTGGCTTGGTGGTCGATGACAGGAGTCGAACTGGTCTGTATGGGCTGATGAAGGTCCCCCTGTTCTTGTTCGTCATACTCGCTCTGGGGATCACGGCCGAGGGTAAGTTGCAACCCCCCTCCCCCTCTTCTGAAGAGGCATGGGTCTTTTGGTTTGGTACTCATCTGACATCCTTGGTACAGATAATAGCGCAAGACGGGTCATCTTTGCGTCTGCATCCCTGTGTCTTCTCCTCGCCGTCATTGCTTTGGTGCTCGGATTTCTGGAAACACTGAGACCTCGGAAGGCGAAGTCCAGTCTGGAGCAACCGGCTACAGGTGCATCTGTGAATTCCCCTCTCATGGATCACGAGAAACCCCAAACTTCCATAGAGAAGGTGATGGATGAAGCGAGAACGTAATGTCGGATGATAAAGACATGGATGGAGGTAGCACTTTTGAAGGGTATATGATGTTGATTTAATTAGCTTTGTGATCTCGTAAAATGAGCCTGTTCAAGGTATTGACTATCGATGGTCAGCTATTTGTTCTTCCTCGTCGGACCATTCCCCATTCTCGTCTGCTTCCTCGTTTGTCTTGGCCTCGGCGTCTCCCTCCAAGCCCTCGCTGTCAAATTCGTTCTCGTCCATGTAGTCGTAGGCATCACTGCCGAGATCGTCGAGATCCATCTCATCTTCGTCTTCATCAGATGCCTCACCATCCTTGGTACCCTTCTTCGCCTTCTTCGCAGCCTTTTTCTTCTCCACATTTTCTCGCTGCTGCTGCCTCCTCGCCTCCTTCTCCTTCCGCCTCTTCTCCCACAGCTTCTCTAGCTCCCGGATCTCCTCCTTCGACTTGTGGATGTATTCGTGCCACATGACTTTGCCGGCACACATGCCGTCCTCAACCTTGGTCAGCCGCAGCTTCATGCGCGGGCCCAGCTCGACAAGTTTCACAGCCCGTCTTTCCACCTTATCATGGCCATTTGCTTCTGTTCCCTCGTCGTCATCGCTGCCCTCCTCCTCGACAGCAGCAGGGCGACCCCTGGGTGCAACCTTTTTCCTTCCGGCGGTGTCCATCACCTCGACCTCGGCGTCTGTGTCGGCCTCACTCCCGCTTGTGCCATCCGTCGTATATCCCTCGCCGTTCTCACCGCCAATCATATAGTCGGCAATATCCTGGAGCTTGCTCAAGTTGGGAAGCTTCCCTTTCCTGCTCTTGCTGTTCATCAACCTCTCCGCCGCATTCAACCTCTTGACGGCCTTGGAAACGCCCGTAACTTTGGTCGTGATGGCGTAGTGCCGGAAGTTTAACACATAAGAGCCGTCATTTTTCGAGGACCGTTCTCGGTTGAGAAGGAGGACACGGCGGATGGATTTGAGAGGGGCAACCTGAGGGTTGATTGGGGGGAAGAGCCCGTGGAAGACGGAAGAAACGAGAGTTTCGAGGTGGCGCGGGACGTTCTCGGAGGCTTTGCCAGGTTCACTGGTCATCTGGTTCATGACAAGCTGCGGCACAGTCAGTAAATTCAATGCACCTATAATTGAACAGCGCAAAGAGTGGTGGGGAAGACTTACCAAGGGCGGAGTGATGTACTCCTTGCCGCCTCCCTTGGGGTGCCTTTGCGCCCGTCTCACATCCTTGGCGAGCGAGTACTTCTCGACCCGGAAATGCAGCGTCGGGCCTTGCGGGGTGGTGCAGACTCTGAGATTGGTGTTGCCTGTCTCGCTCCTCGAGAACAGCAGCAGGTGTGTGACGCCGAGAGGCCCGCACATGGTCACGTAGTCGCGGAGCCTGTTCGCCTTCCTCTCCTTAAGCCTACTCGCGGTGCCCGGCTCCATGACCCTGCGCACGTCGGTAGCCAGCTGGGAAATGCTTGAGCCGACTTCGCCTGCGCCAATGCGGATCACCATGCTCTTGGGGTTGTTCGGATCCAACTTCCCTGGACCAGGCGCCACGCCCGACTTGCTGTTCGGGTTGGCGGCTGCATGGGTGCGCTTCTTTGTGCGTCGTTTCGCCATGATTCTTGCTGCTGGAGCTCGAGGTATGGACGGTGGGAAGAGAGAGAGGGAAAACAAGAAGGGGAAATTTCGGCCCTCTTCAAAAAGGTTCCTGGGAGTTGAGTTCTCAATCGGGTTTGCACTCAGTGTTAGCATCTAGAGTTTAGTGTCAGTCCCTTCGAAAATTTAAGGTGGGCCCGCGATAAGAAAGGCGACCTGTAGAGCGATAAGCAACCTCGTACTGTTTTGGCAGGGACACCGGCCAGCCTAACCCGGAATTCTGGAGGGGCTTGAGAAGGCTCCACCAAAAAGTTCACCCCGTCTGTTTGTGGGTCTTGGTTTTCCTCTCTCTTCATGGACAAGAACAAACACCAGTCAATCAACACCTTCGATTGTGACCAGCAAGATGAGCGACAAGGTGGTAAAACGTCAAAAAATCTCACACGGCTCTGGAAGCCCCCGGGCGCCACCAAAAGACAAGTTCAAGGCCAAGCCAGAGCCTGTGGAGGAAGCAGAAGAAGATGCATCAGCGTCTAGCGATGATAGCGGCTCAGAAGATGGACAGGCAGAGGGCGCCGTCGAGGAGGTGCAAAAGACCTTCAAGGACCTGGTACGCAGTACCCCTCGAAGTATCAATATTGTGGCATTCTCTGACAAGATGTAATAGGGTATCGTCGACACCTTAGCCGAAGCATGCGCAACGCTCAAATACGACCGACCGACACAGATCCAAGCCGAGTCTATACCAATCGCACTCCAGGGCAGGGACATTGTCGGTCTGGCAGAGACTGGTTCAGGAAAGACGGCAGCCTTCGCACTGCCCATCCTGCAGGCCCTCCTCGACAAGCCACAACCCTTGTTCTCCCTCGTCCTTGCCCCGACCCGTGAACTGGCCTTCCAGATCGGCAAGACATTCGAGGCCCTAGGCGCAATCATATCTCTACGAGTCTGCACGATTGTGGGAGGCATGGACTTCACGCCGCAACAGATTGCCCTGGCTAAGAAGCCACACGTTGTTGTCGCGACACCCGGTCGGATATTAGATCACTTCGAACGCACCAAGGGGTTCAGTCTCCGCGCCCTGAAGTACTTGGTTCTGGATGAGGCAGACAGACTGCTGGAGCTTGAGTTTGGGCCAGTCATTGAGGTGAGCTGTTGTATGGAAGATGGGATTTGCATCTTACGATATGGCTAACATGGCGCTAGAAAATCCTCAAATTCCTCCCGCGAGAGCGAAACACTTTCCTCTTTAGTGCAACAATGAGTTCCAAGGTCGAGAGCTTACAGCGGGCATCCCTTCGCGACCCGGTCCGAATCAGCGTCAAGGCCAGCAAATACCAGACCGTCAAGACGCTGATACAGAATTACATCTTTATTCCTCTTGTCCACAAAGATACCTACCTCGTCTGGTTCTTGGCGAACGAGTTTCGCGGCCAGTCGTGCGTCATCTTTACGAGGACCGTCAACGACACGCAGCGCCTCGCCATCCTTCTCCGGTCCCTTGGGCTGGGTGCTATTCCCTTGCACGGCCAACTCAGCCAGTCGAACCGGTTAGGCGCATTGAACAAGTTCAAGGCCGGGAGCCGCGACATTCTTGTGGCGACGGACGTTGCGGCGCGTGGTCTCGATATCCCCAATGTCGATGTAAGCTGACCTGAGACCCCTAGTCTTGCCTTTTTTCTTTTCCTTTTCCCGCCCCCACGTTACTGACGCTAGACAGCTTGTTGTAAACTATGATTTGCCCGGTAACAGTAAGACGTACGTGCATCGTGTGGGACGGACAGCCCGTGCGGGCAAGAGCGGGCGTGCTCTCAACATTGTAACACAGGTGAGACCTCCGGATGCCGACTACTGTGCAACCTCCACACGGGCCACTAACAAGATATTCAGTACGACGTTGAGATCTTTCAAAGAATAGAGGCGGCACTAGGAGAGGAGCAGAAAGAATACCCCACAGACAAAGAGGAGGTCTTTGTTTTCAAGACACGCGTCGAGGAGGCACAGAGAGAGGCCAGGATTGAAATGAAGAACCTCCACCAGGACAGAGGAAAGAAGGGCGCGGTGCTTAAAGGAAGGCCGAGGAACGTCAAACGAAGTCGCGATCATATGGACGCTGAAGAGGGCTAGTGGGCAAATATTGACCAGCAGATAACGGGGCGTGGAGTAATTCGAACAGTTTGCGCATCGGATCTTTACAGGGAACACGTCCCAAAAGAGCTTGTCTTCCGGGTGTGACTTCAGAGGTCAAATACGTGCCCCCAGAGTTTGCCCTGGCTGCCCTATTAGGGAGGGTCAGAGAGGGGGGGCATTTGTCGCTTTGCTTACATTTGGCACTATTGCGTCTTGGCCACACTTCTTACATCTCATCAGATGCCACTCCTTACGATCTCAGCCCTGTACACTTGTGGGCTCGGTAAGGAGGCGCTGATTGCCCCTCCCCCACCTTCTTTTCTCCCCTTCCCCCAACCCAGGCTTCGAGAGAAGCCCTGTCATTGATATGCATCGATCGACGGAAGAATAACTCAAAAGATGCCATCAGTCAAGCCACACAGAGATAAATTTAGGTTGCCGGTCCAGCAACGCCCACCACGCCCGATCGGAGGTTGGGACGGAGTTGGGATGAACGGCTGCAGCCCAAGAGTGCGTGTGCATGAAAACATCACATGCTGCTGCAGGCAAGGCCCGATGTGTAGCGACGTCCGCTGCAACCTCCTAATCCTTCCCCCTCCTCGCTACTGCTCAAAGGAATTCAGGCCGGTCACGGGTATCGTGCGCCCGATCGTTCTACTTTGGACTGAACGATCTTAGCCTTGCTAAAGCACATATACCTAATTTTGTTTGAGGGTCTTTTGTCATTGTCCATACGGCATCAATTGTTGTAAATTTCTTTTTTTTTCTTTCTTCTTTTTTTAGACACTGACGTAACCGTAAAAGAAGAACAAAGAAACAATGCAAAGATGTACAAACAACCACATGAGACCACCTCGAGCTTTGTTCAGATACGATGGAAAGACAATTCAAATGCCGTGGTCGTTGGGACCAGGTGCGGCCGTGTTGCAACGCAATGCCCGATCGTCGCGACACCACAGATGGAGAACATGACTTGAGGGTGTGTGGGAGAGGAGGACTGTCAGTTACATTTGCCACTCCACCAGCACCACCACTTGCAACATATCAAGAAGGTAAGCTCAGTTTGGGGGCGCAGCACCACATTCAGGATGGGGTCAACGGCGGGCAGCTTTTGTCGGGTCAGCACTACTGTACGGTCTCGGTACTTTGTTGCATCTGTCTGGCTGGATTCCAGAGACTATCATCCTCTCTTGCATAGCTTGTTGGTATTTTCGGCTCAGCCTAGTCCATGGCGTAGGAATAACAGTACTCAGCATCTTACCCTCCTTTGTAGAAATATGACTTCTCATCCGGGTCCCGGGACCGACGATACACCCCTCTTTGGCACCTTTTCCCCCTTCATTTCTTCATGGCTTCTTTCAGCCTTCTCTTCTCATTCGCCTTTTAGAGCGCCCTACTAATTTCACGAAGACTACTATTACTTCCTGAGAGTCATCTTCACCACCACGGCGGGGAAACATTGCTGTGCTTTCACCACCCAAGTTGATCATTATCTACACAATTTGTCTCTGTGTGTCTCTCTCGCTCTCTCTCTCTCTTGCCTTCAAGATGTCATCGGCCTCAATCTATCTCAAAATCACCCTCGGCCTCGTGGCCATTGCCTCCGCGATCGAACTGGCCTTCATCTCCGCCACCGTCGCCTACCTCGTCCAAATCAGCAAGCAGCACCTCATCGCGTCCAACACCACGGGCGCCGCCGAGCCCCTCAACGTCCCCAGTCTCCCAGCCAACCTCTCCGTGAACCAGGGCCACACTTCCAACGGCGCTGCAGGAACAGGGCTCATCGTGATCGCCCTCGCAGGCAGCCTCGCCCTACTCCTGCGCAGCCGGCCGGGCTACTACGCCTCGACTCCGACGGGACTCTTTAGCCGGATCCTATACCGCCTCTGGCTCACCCTCAACGTGCCCTCGCTGCTCCTCACGTTGGGCGCGCTGGCGTATGTCTTCGCCGTGACGAATGCGCACGCAGGCCAGCGCATTGATGTCGGTGTGCTCAAGGACCTGGACGCGGGGAGCAAGTACCCGCTGCTGGAGTGGACGCCGGAGGGTTGGTTTCAGGCGCTTCTTGAGCTGGAACTGATTCCGGGTGACGTCGACGTCGGGGCGATCCGGAGTCATCTTAAGGTTGCCAAAGGATGGGAGTATAACCTGATCCCGTTCTTCATCGTGCAGCTTGCCGAGACGGGGTGTGCGCTGTGGGATGCGAGGCGGAGGCGGAGGGAGAATGCGCAGTATGGGCCTGCGGTGGGAGAGAAAGGCATGGCTTATGGAGGAGGAAGATAGTTGTATGATGGTGTGAGATGTGTATTGTGAACGGGATTAGCAAGTAAAATATTCGTGGGCCTCAAGCTGGCCAGCATCGATCGTCATCTTGGAACAGATTTCTCGTCACATGTCTGAACTTTCGAGAACCTCCACACCTTGACTCTGGGGTGCACATTCGCCATACCCAGGAGACTTTTATCCTTATTGGTCTTTGAGAATCTCGTGTCCTGGATGAGATAACACTTCTACCTTGGAATCTCAGCTCCTGCCGGTGAAAGCATTTGCATATAACGAAAATGTGAACCAGCTCTTGGTCACTGACTAAAAGAGTCCTGAGATTTCTATAGATGAATTTATCTTTTCGTTAAGTGTACCTCCTGTTTAAGTGTATTGTGGCTCATGGTGTTAGAGGGACTTGGGGCTCCTCCCTATCCTGTTAAATATAAGCCACAATTCAGGCCGCTCCGGCCGCTCTGGATACTATCCAACTGCCTTGAGGATTAACTGATTCAGATGTGACTTAAAGCGAGTCAGGCACTCAAGGCCTAGTTGAACACCTCATAATTTGCGGACGTGGCCTAAGAATAGCAAACGACGGAGTCATTTGGGATAATAATTCTTTCGTGGGTTGGACTTTGGGGAAAGGCTCGGTTGGCAATACTGAGGGTGTAATGGCAAATGATAATGAGAAGGCATGTAAACCTCCCGAGTAATTACTTAATTACTGTCTGCATCCTGGAAGGCCATACAATTCAATTCCTTGTTGACTATCTGCTCCTTAGCCCACCCACGGGCACACACGTGTGGGTCGTTCCAGTTCAGAATATCAATGGGTGAATATATATATACATATATATATATATATATTAAAACGAAAAGAAAGACTCCAGGACCTTAGGAAGACGGCGTGTAAGATCCGCAGACTCAGATAACCTCTGCAGGAGATGGGATCATGGGCCATAGTTCAGGAACAACAGTCAAAGTTTGAAATCGGGAAGCGACAGAGCTAGGCACTAGGAGGGCAAACCAGATTCATATATGCGAATTAGCAAATCAAGGCGCGTTAACTAGAACGAAAAAGAGATCAGGACACGTGCCGCGCCGCCGCCAGTGGTGATGGCTTTCTAGAGTACATTATTCACTAATGCAGCTGATATTACCAACACTGGTTAGCATGTGATTCCCTTTCAAAGCCAATTACTCTAAATAAGAATAAAACCTGGGACGAGTGGGCGACGCTCGCCCAACAAACCCCGCTCCGTCCAAAGTCATCGGGAGCACCAGAACGTCCTGCCTCACCAACCTACAAAACTGCTGATTCCACCCAATAGGTGCGCCACTCGAACAGCACCCATTACTTCGTCTGATGCTTGACCAGGAATCGAGACAACAACATGCATAAAGCGGCAGTCCAAGCGCAGATCGCTCGACAGCAATGACGCCATGCCCGGCTCGGACTCGCCATCCCGAGCTTCTTTTGGCTGTGCTCTTAAACGCCGACCATTAATGCCGGCGGCGATACCATTTGGGTTGTGTGACGGGAGAATGAATACCATATTTACATTCAATGGAGAGGAGGACCTTCGACCCCGCTCTCACAAAACACTCACTTGACCCTCATCTTCACGTCAAGCAGTAGACCTTTTTCTGGTTTGCAAGAATCGCTGGTGTGCCCTCATCGTAAATCCATCACCATTTCTATTGTACTCATACGAAGGGACCCCCTCTGATTCATCATCATGACGGACCAATCTCTGCCACCAAAGCTCAAGGAGAGCCTGGCCAGTTCCCTCTGTGAGTTTCGACAGCTTGGGAAGAGTGGCCTTCGCATTTCCGTCCCGATCTTTGGATGCATGAGCTTTGGCGACCCGAGGACCCTACCATGGGCCATCGGCGAAGACGAGGTAAGTAACTATTGTTTTAGACCCAAGTATCCCTATCGCCTGCTTGAAGCTTTTGAGCAGTTCTCCGCAATCTTTTCTATGGCCTGATCATCTTCTTCTGACGCCGCATCTCATCAGGCTCTCCCCCTCTTGAAGGCTGCCTACGACAAGGGCCTCACAACTTGGGACACGGCCAATGTCTACTCGAACGGCGTCAGCGAGGAGATCATCGGCAAGGCCATCAAGAAGTATGAGCTGCCGCGTCACAAGCTAGTCATCATGACCAAGTGCTACAGTGCCGTCTCGGAGGACCCAGAGGGCCGCTACGTTATGCAGAGAGAATCCTTCCAGGTCTCCAAGGACTACCAGAACCACTTTGGCCTGGGCCGCCTGGCCATCTTCAACCAGGTCGAGGCATCCCTCAAACGCCTGGGCACGCCGTATGTCGACCTGCTGCAGATCCACCGCTTCGACGACACGATCCTTATCGAGGAGACCATGGAGGCGCTGCACGACCTCGTGAAGTCCGGCAAGGTCCGCTACATCGGCGCATCGAGCATGTGGGCCTTTCAGTTCGCCCAGATGCAGTTCGCCGCCGAGAAGAACGGCTGGACCAAATTCATCTCCATGCAGAACCACTACAACCTCCTCTACCGCGAGGAGGAGCGCGAGATGAACCGCTTCTGCGACGCCACGGGGGTGGGGCTGATCCCCTGGGCGCCTCTGTGCCGTGGCCACCTCGCCCGCCCGCCGTCTGAGTTTGGCAGCACGCCCAGGTCCGAGGGCGAGAAGCAGAGCAGCCCGGGCAGCCATGGCACGGTGGAGCCCGACCTGACCATCATCAAGAGGGTCATCGAGATCGCCGACAAGAAGGGGTGGCCCATGGCCCATGTGGCTCTGGCGTGGATCAACAAACGAGTTGCCAGTCCCATCATTGGGTTCAGCAAGGTGGAGAGGATTGACCAGGCTGTCTCGGCGCGGGGCAAGGTCCTGACTGAGGAAGAGGAGAAGTATTTGGAGGAGCTGTACGAGCCGAAAAAGATTCAGGGACACTCGTGAAAAGCTTGGAGAGACTTGAATAAACGGAACTGCAGGTGTCTGGTCAGATTGTGTTGGCCACTGAGTTCATCGGTGCGCCTTTGGTGCTTTGAACCCTGAGTAAAACATTCCAGTGTTGTTGTACATAGATAAATCATGGGTCTGAGCGTTGAAGGAGACAGAAAAGATGAGTTCTTACACTCACTTTCCTGAGTCCAGTTATTCATCCCAGCAACGCATATCACAACACAGGCTGTTCTTCGATCATGTCAAGACGTGTTTGCTCTTTGATCAACTCTTGAGTTCGGCCTCTTGAAGGTTCGGTCCTGTTTGTGTCCAGGTTAGTGCAATATGATGCTGTTCGATGTCATCTGAACACTTGAGGCACAAATCATGAGGCTGGGACTTTAAGGCTTCCATGCCCGGGTCACGTATCATCTCTGCGCTTGGGCTGGTGAACAACATTTATTTGGTACAAGGAAATAAAAACAAAGACAGAAGAAGAAGAAAGAGAAAGAGAAAGAAGAAGACGTCCTCCGTCTTTTCGCCTTAGACTCTCACTGCTTACGAGGAGCAGGCTTGTGCCTTCTCGGGATGACCCGGCGATCCACAAGCTCGGCCGCCCAACGCACCCTTCTCTTCTTTGTCTTGGGCATCGGGCCCCCCTTCCTCGAGCGGGCCTTTTTTGTTGGCCCCTCTCCCTCCCCCTCCTCCTCCTTCTCTTCTTCGTCTTCTTCCTCCTCCCGATCATGCTCCTCCTCCTCCTCGTCCACCTCGCTGAAGCGGCGCTTCAGGATTGATCTGGGCGGGGCGATGGGAGCTATGACCTGCTCCGGTACCAGGGCGGGCCCGTAGGCTTTACTGAGTTCCTCCTTGTAGAAAAGGAACAAATGGTAGGCCTCTGTAGGAATATGGTCAGTATTATTCTGTGCGAGCGGAACAAGGGTCTGCAGTCGTTGTGCATTGGAGATGTACGTACCGCTGCCCCGAGGAAGAGCGATTACATCGGCCACGCCTGTCATGGGGTTGACCAGTTGGTCTTTGCCCCCATCCAGACGCGCCGCCCACTCGCGGTACTGCATCATGCGCGACGCAGCGCGATGTGCCCAGGTCTCGATCGTGCGAGGGCCGTACTTCTTGGAGAACCATGTCTGCCCGTGGAGAAAGCATCTCTCCAGCTCCATGAGGACGTCCCGGATCGCCTAGAAACGGGAGCCTGTCTGGGTGGCGGGTTGTATAGCGGGAGGACGGTCGAAGACAAGGTCGAACACGAAATTGCAGAAATGCTTGACCTCCCTCAGATCGACAGCACCCATGTCACCACCGCGAATCTCGCGGATGACCATAGTCCAAAATAGGACGTCGAAGCGCTCGCTCTGGAGTTTGGCAGAAGGAGTGGACGCATCGTATTGTATGTACAGGTCAGAGAGGTGTTGAATGAGGCGGAGGAGGCGGAGGAGGTTGTTGGTGACGACTTCGGACGGATGGGTGAGGGCCTCGATGAGCTGTTCGCCCTTGATTTTGAGGTTCTGGATGAAAGGATTATCTACCTCAGTCCGATGAAGTCTGGCCAGCGCGTGGCGAACTCTCTTTTCTTGTTCGCTCGCCATTGTTCTTGTAGTAGTATGATGGTAGGTGATGATGTCTTGCGAGGGGGGTTGGTAGTGTGAAAAGGAGTAGCTTTGCAGAGATGGAAAGTTCAAAAGGGTCCAGATTTAAGTATTGGAAGAGAGAGCAAATCCAAGAGACAGAGAGAGATATGGACTAGCGTATTGAATGAATAACAATCAACTCGGGGGTTCACGCGTTCGTATGTTGATACAACAGGCGCGCTGATGTCTCGATGCGTTCACTCGCATGAACAACAAAATCAGCAGCATCACCGAGAACAAAACTGTTGAAAACAAACAACAGATCATGCTGAACATGCATTAAAATTTAAAGGTATTATTCAAAATGATAATTACAATAATACTGACTATTTACAGCTGCCTATAATGGCTATTGCAGCCAGGGGACTGTATCTTATAGAACAGTGGGATTTGGAGTTAACCATCTCGACCACTGTACTACGTGCACGGCCCTTGATTCCTAATTGATAATATGAGTGTTGAAATGACTTATATACCCACAGCCATTCGATAGTGGTAAAGGCGCCGCCACTTACCTGCTGTTGTTGCAGCCCACATACAACCGACTTGTTCGTACTCGTGCCACTATCCACAGGCTTCCGGCTGGGGTTTCTGTTAGACGCAGACGAGGACGTGAGGGACTGAGAAGAGGATGATAATTACCATGAATTGTCCATGACCACTTAATTATTGAACATCTTGTAGTCTAATGAACGGCAATAATATGTCTTGATGATTCTCACCTGCAATCTTCGGTTGATCCAGCCACCTTACGTAAAGAGGACAACACAACCTACGTTGGCGAGGAAAAGCCTTCAAGACAGTTACCGTCTATGCTCTGGCACAGGCAAGGACTTACCATTTGCTAATTGCAGAGAAGTTTGTATTCCGCCTGGCTGAAACCTGCCCAAAAAGGAATTACAGTAGCAATTATATAGTGACACGACATATGCAGATGGATGTCTCTCTCTTCAGCCGTAACACTACTCCACAGCATTTGTCATGAAGAGGCGAGGTAAAGTTGAGCTTTGTGGCCCAATTAATATATGTACTGCCCAAAGTACTACCAAATACAATATACAAATGGCAAAGTTCGGAGACAGCCGGACCAATCAGAGCACGATGTCAACAATGTACGAATACGACTCTACTTGCCTCGGTACACACACTTAGTATGCAATGCATACTCTTCGGGCCATCTCTAAAGTCCTAGTAGTCGGCGCTGAGGTCTTGTGATGGCTATTGGCGTCATCACTAGTGCAATCCCCGCTCTACCCGCCCCCCAAAAGGACCAGGTATACAAACTTGGAAGTCAAGCCCAGAATGGATCTTCAGCATTCCCACACCCACACCGAGAGCTAGCAAGGAACTTACACATGAGGAAGAGGGATCCTCGGAGCACACCGTCATGAAAGGAACATTTGCAAGTACTTAAAGGTTGGATCATAGCCTGGAGTCATTGGGTAGTTCGTCTAGAAATCCTGTGCAAGACTTTAGAACTTCCACTTTCTTCTCCCAGTGGTCGTTTTCTTTTAATAATAATAAAAAATGGCCTCACGCATCTTGTTCTTGTTGATATCAACATGTGCGCCTATGCAGGCGCTCGCCCTGCCGACAACGCAGAGCTCAACACAGATACAGACAAGAGCTGTTGGTACCGACAAGATAAACCTCGCCACACCAATCCCACCAACGCAAGATCCGTTCTACAGCCCAACTGAAGGCTTCGAGACGTCGAGTCCAGGAACAGTCCTGCGCATACGTGAGGCACTCGGAAATCTCACGACCTTGGCTGGGTCGAATTGCTCGGCAGCGTACAATATTGTATACCGGACCACCAACAGTCGTTACAATGCAGATTATGCAGTGACCACCGTCTTTGTCCCAGCCAGCCCAAGCCCAGCGCTTTTGTCCTACCAGGTCCCTTACGACTCGGCCTACCTGGATGCGAGTCCCAGCTACGCCCTCTACAGCACCGGCGGCGCATCCTGGATGCAAGATGTCAGCACAGCACTCGCCCAGGGGTGGTTTGTAAGCGTTCCAGACTATGAAGGCCCATTGGCGTCATTCACCGCCGGCGTCCAGTCTGGCCACGCCACTATTGACTCTGTCCGCGCGGTCCTCAACGCGAATGCAAGCAATGGTCTCGGCCTGCTTCCAGACACTCGCTCTGCCATGTGGGGCTACTCGGGCGGCGCGCTTGCTAGCGAGTGGGCTGCCGAGCTGCAGGTCCAATACGCGCCGGAGCTGAACTTCAGCGGCGCCGCCCTCGGCGGTCTCACACCCAACGTGTCGAGCGTCCTGAACTCTATCAATGGCCAGATAGACGCAGGGCTGGGCCCGTCCTCTTTCTTGGGCCTGTCCAGCCAGTATCCGGAGCTCAGGAAATTCCTCATCTCCAAGCTCAAGACCACAGGCCCTCTTAACGCGACTGGCTTCCTTGCTGCTCTGAACTACACCAACTCGCAGGCGGTAGAGACCTATGCGTTTCAGAACATCACGGATTATTTTGTGGGTGGCATCTCTGATCTGCTGGGCCCTCTCGCACTCAGCGTCGCCAATGTTGAGGGCCAGATGGGTTATCATGGCGTGCCGCAGATGCCCATCTTCGCCTACAAGGCTATTGCAGATGAAATAAGCATCGTGAACGATACGGATGTATTGGTCGACAGATATTGCAATGGTGAGTTTCCTTTCATTGGCAAGTTTTGTGATGCCACAAAATTGCTTGAATAGTCTGAGAGAGAAGAAAAAGACGTTGAATGTTGCTAACACTTCTTACCCTTTCAGTCGGAGCAAACATTTTGTACAACAGGAACACTATTGGAGGACATGTAGCTGAAGAGATCAACGGGAGGCCCGCGGCATTGTCATTTCTGCAGAGCATTCTCAGTGGAGTGAATGCGACAGGCTTTCCTTCTTCTGGGTGCAAGGTCCAAGATGTCAGTGTTAATATCACGGACACGGTATTTTAAATACCGATCGTTACAGTCGGCACAACCGCCATGGTAGTTTTTATAACCGATAGCGGGAAAGATTCACTAGTATATATTTAATCATAAACAATTTGTATAGAAGACCAAGTTCTAACCTAATGAAGAACCGCCCGTGTTGCTATAAACGGCTTCTAATTGATGTGTTAGCTAAGGAATATCTACACAAATCTAGATGCATCTTGCCTCTCGAGATATGACACTTCTTCCATCTCAAACCTCACAGCTTTGCGGGGTACATCTGCCCAGCCCAGCCAGGCTCGGTCTTCCAGAATTGCAAGAACTTGCCAATCAAAGCTTCGTCTATCTCAATGCCTCCAGCGAGCCGGGGCGAGACCTTGCTCGCATTCGACATGTCCATCATCAGCGCAGGGGACTTTTTTTCCGGGACATCATTCGCCCTCCCAGAAGCCATCGACCTGTAGAACTTGATCAGGCGGTACGGCGGGTTCCGAAGTACATTCGGGTCGGATGCAAGACGATCCACCCACTCAGGCCACGGGAGAGTCTCAAAGGTGAGGCCGTGGCGCCTCAGGGCAGGGAGGACGTCAGCTTTCCAGAGGACGGCCCTGGCGTTTGCGACGTGGTACACCGCAGGTGACGGAATCAGGGCTTTTGTGGCGCTGTCGACGTGGTCCAGGAGGGCAATGTCGGCGATCGCCGCCCCGGTCACATCCGAAGGCAGCCAGCTGTGCCTGTCGTCGTTGTTTTTGGCTGCGGGAACGGCCCCGATCGTACATGCGGCTGCGAGGATCTGCGGCTGGGCTTCCTTCGCGTTCCACATGCCGTATTTCGTGTCACCGCAGATCTGACCCAGTCTCACGATGCTCACCGGCAGGCCGGCCTTTGCAGCGGCAGAGCAGATCTGTTCTGTGGTCCACTTCGACAGGGCGTAGTTGGTCCCGCTCGCTGCGGCCTCGAAGCCGTACAGTTTCTCGAGGATCGGCTTTGGGTTTGCTTGGAAAACTGCACCGACAGTCGAGATGAAGACAAAGGCAGGCTTCGTCTTCAGCTCTGACTGCAGGGCCAGGTTGATGAGATCAAAGGTCCCCCTGCAGTGCGGCTCGAAGCTCGGAAACTTCATGTTGAAATTGACAGCCCACGCGTTGTGAATGATCACCGTGACTGATTTTCGCAGTGTCTCGTAATCGTTTTGTGAGAGGCCCATCCTCTCGTGGCTGTACAAATCATAAGGAACCGCTATGATCTTTTTGCGTTGTTCAGCGCCAAGGTCCTCTAAGAGGTGGTTCTTGATTAGAACGTCGTCTAGGCGTTGCGAAACAGGGCTGGATCGCTTTGATCTGACGAGGCAATAAACCCGGCTCACTGTTGGCCGTTGAATGAGAGAATGCAAAATGTGACAACCGATCACGCCGGTCGAGCCTGTAAGAAGCTGTCACAGTATCATCGCACGCGTCAGCATAGCACATCGGGTCGCTCGGGTCGCTATCGTCGCAATAGAAAGTGGTCTGCAACACGTTGTTGTATGAGACGTACCACAACATCTCCAGCCTCAGCAGAGTCGATCGACCCGATTCTATTCTCTGCGAAGTTCGAGAACTTTCGTATCCAGTCGTGGGCGGTGGCCTCCACGTCTGTGTCCTGAGGGGATGCCATTGTATGAGCCGCCTAATGAAACCAAAACCTGCGAGAAGAGTATCGGCACGGTGAGGATTGCTTAACCCATGGACAAAATGTTTGTATATTTATATGAAGAACAACTTTCATAAAACGGATGAACCTCGTGATAGTCACCTTCTCGAGTGGACTGACATCCAGGACGAAGACGACGATACATAATCCGATATGAGATGAGGTCGACTCACTTCCCACCACGGGTCCACATCAAATGCCTCGGTATAATCAATGTAATCATGGATGACGACCAGCACTAGGGGTACCAGCTCGACTGGAGTGCTGCGCAGTTAGAACGGCGCTAAGGACGATTCCTTGCATTTTTCAACACTCTCCTTGACGCACTCCGGGGAATCACTGGGCTCTTGTCCTCCCCCGGGAAACACTGTCGCTTTGACGAGGGTCTCCTTCATGGGTGGAACATGCACTCCGCTTCAGCGGCAACTAGCACCCGAAGATCGTGGCAGTTAGTCACCTGCTATAACAGCAAGGTATAATTGCTAACAAATAGACGTCGACCAGGGCAGAGCCATGGGGAGTTTTTCTAGGGGAAGAGGGGGAAACCTCTGGACAGAAAATGCTTTTGAATGGCCAGATCAGACATTGAAATGGGGCTTGAGGCTTGAGAAGATGTTTCTGTTCTGAAGAGCCATATATTCTCACCAATTTGAATCAGTTTCTTTCCTCGTCACTGCAATTTATTCTTACAAGATCGTTTGTCGTACCTTGGCTGCTCAATCTTACCCCTCTCAAACCTCATTGATCTCTCACGTCTTTTCATTTCCAAGCTCACACCTAGCTGTACAGCTGGTCTGCAAACCCTTCTATCCCTCTATAGAACCCCACGCTTCGAGGTCGCCGATGCAATAACGGACGGAGCAAGGAAGGGGACTGACGCGCGATCCCCAGAGCCTCCAGAGCTCCCCGACTGTCGGAAGGGCGCGTACCACTCGGTCGTAAACTAAGCCTTGCAATGTACTGTTCTTCCTGCGCTGTGTGTTCCCTGAGCTACTCTACTTCTCACTTCCCGTTCAGATCAATGCCATACTCATATTCTGTCATGCCACACAATGTCATTTGTGACCTTGGCGAGCATCTTAGACCCATTTCCGTGTCGTTGTGGTGTCAAGACGTAGTCTTATTTTCCGTCGCTAGGAGACTCGTGTAGGCCTGCGAGATCGGATACCCGTGACCTCTACTGGGCCGCGGGTGTTGCTATCATTGCCGCCTTTGACAAGTTACGATACCCTAGAGACTGGCATGAGCTTCAGCAATTACACGGCCAGGAGCTGCAACGAGCGTTGGTGAACCTGTCTTTGCCCCCTTCAGCTGCAGCACAGTTGCCAGCGTCGTCCTGACGATTCTATTGCCAATATATCTGGAGCCAGCTGTCAAACTCGTCTTCTTTGTGGGGTGCAGAGTTCAGAAACATGTAATCAGATGGTCTTGCTCCATTTGAATTTGCTTGGCACCTTAGGTGCGATGCACTTTTCTCTCATCGTGTTGGATGTATGCTACAAATAGAAAAGAAAGACGCTAAAAAGAGAACGAGGAGAAGCTGCCAGACTAAGTATACATGTGTCTTATGGAAAACTTAGTGCATCTGTAGCTTTGAAATCTCTTGGCTACGAGTCATCTTGTCAAAGTGAAATTCCTGTAATAGCCAGTGCACCTCTGTTTGTAGTGGTCTCCTAATTCTGCCTCTCGGGCTGCTCGACCTTCCCCCTCAACACCGAGACCGTGTGCTGCAAAGCGCTCACAATGTTTGATGGTGTTGAATCGTCCCTAAAAAGGATCTCATGTGTCGTTGTTGAAAGAAACTGGCTTGAAGGAGTCATGATCTCGCCTAGCTGCACAATATTGAAGCCACTTTGATAGCAATGAAGCCTGGAGAGGGATGTCAGGTATAGCTAGTGTGGGGATACTGACGATCTCATTTCCTGCACAGAATCTGAGGGTGCAGCTATGGACCGTTATCACACACACTTGCAGTGGTAGAAAAGCCTTGCCCAGACAAAAACCTTAGTAGTGAAGGCCAGTGATGGAGAAGCTGGGTCGGGCCAAGTGGTAGCAACAACTGAGATCGCCCGTTAGACATGGCCAATCATTCACCAACTGAAAGGAACCTTTCCTATTCAAACTTGTAGACGAAACACGTGACGCTTTATTTATGAGCAATGTCTTTCAGCAAGAGGATAAACCTTTCGACGTTTTCGAAACATGACAGAAAGGCAAAGAGGTCGAGTGCTCGGGCAGCAAGCAATGAGCGCCACAATGAAAACCGGCCGCCGTATTCTAGGTAATACAGTTTTTGTCAGTCTAGCCATCGAGTCTCTAGAATTCAATTGGTCTATCGATTGACGAGGACTGACTGCCCTAGGGCAGGAATGGCCCTGGCGATACTCGCATCAAGCTTGATACCGTTAGCAGGGAATAATGTATTGCAGACGGTGGCGCATCTCTCGAGCGAGTTCTCAGGACGTGGACGACAAGGGAGGTTGGCTTGATGTCATCACAATTTTCATAACATACGTACGTACCATCCATCCCTCGACGGCTACAAGCCGTCCTGGTAGCCAGACGTAACAATTCAAAGGGCGAAGCTTCATTATATCATAGCAGAGTGCCAACCAGAGGAAACATGTACGAGAGCTGCGGGGATTATGATCAATGTATTATACATTACTACGAGGTATGTATATGGCGTATATCCGATTCGTGCGTCTTTGCCCATGCGAGATGCAGCATCCCTGCAGAAACTTGCTCAACAGAAGATGCACGGTTGACGAAACATGCTCAGGCTACCGGTGGAACACAGTGGGACGGCCCCATCGTCTCGGAGCCAGTCTGTCCAACCAGAGGGCTTCTCCAGACGGGAAGGTTGGTACGCCCGGCTGTTCCCCCGCTGCTCATGTGCCGTGGCGAGTTGGACCGTTCCAATCTTGCGCAGGACAGCGAGGGCTTTCCTAAGGAAACTTGCTCTGTGGGATGGAGGGGTGGCACTTTTTTGGAAGAGAGATAGAGACAGAGAGATAGAAAGGAAGAGTAGGGTAAAGAAAAAGGAAAGAAGAAGAAAAGGGCTCGAGCGGTCTTTTCGATCGACGCCATTAACCCTCTCTTGATTATTTCCCTCTTCTCTTTTCCTGTCTTTTGCCTCTTCTTGTCGTCGTATGGCAATCTAGCACAAAGGAGAAGAAAGAAGAAGAAGAAGAAAAAGTATTACGCTCACTCAGGCGAGACCTCTGTGACCACAACCTTCCCCCCCACCCTCCATCTCTGAATGGAGTAATATCATATCCTCCTCTTCCCATCAGCCAAACCACTCCTCTTTCGGTTTCCATTGTCAGATCTTGCCGCCAAGATGGGTGTCCCGTGGTTGTATTATCCGCTTATGCTGCACATGTATCGCGATGCACCCGAGTGTGTTCTGACACCGGAACAATGTGCATACATGAGCTACACCTGGAGGAATTGGTAAGTTTTTTCTTTCTTTTTTCTAGGTGATCGACAAATCTACTTGCAGTGAATATTCGTGGACCTCCTTTGCTGACCATCAATTCCTTCTTCCCCCTCTTCCTCTCTGCTCAGGTATATAGCCGACTTCGTCTACGCCCGCGGGGCGGTCTACTTCTTCCTCATCACCATCTTCCTCTGCACCAGCGGCTTCCTCGCCCTCAAGCACACCCCCGTCGGCATAAGGACGCGCGCATGGTGGCGAAAGCCGGTAGCCATCTTCCGGTTCGCAGCCTACCGCCGCTATGAAGTGCTCGGCCGGTGGCAGACGCCCACGGTGGGTGTCATGTTCCTCCTGGCCCTGGGCTTCCTCTTCTTCACGGCCATGACCCTCGGACCCAGGCCCTACTACTGGCCCACCACGGCTGCCTTTGGCGACTCACCGCCCTTGGCGACGCGCAGCGGGTGGCTTGCCCTCGGGGCGACGCCCTTTATCATCCTGTTCGCGGCCAAGGCCAACGTGATTGCGACGCTGTCGGGCGTCAGCCACGAGAAGCTCATGGTCTTCCACGCGTGGCTGGCGTGGGCGGTCCTCATCCTGGCCCTGCTGCACACGTTCCCCTTCATTGTGTATAATTACAAGGAGGGCATGATGACGATGCAGTGGACCACCAACTTTTCGTACTGGACGGGTGTGGCTGCTATTGTGCCGCAGGCCTATCTCACATTTATGTCTGTACCGTGGATCAGGTCAGTTTGTTCTGTTGTTTGTCCCTCCTGCGCTCAACCTTGGGGTGTGATTGGAAAGAAGGAAAAAGAAGAAAAGAATGAAAGGTACTGACAATGTTTGAATCTGGAGAAACGCCTGCTACGAGTTCTTCAAGGCCACGCACTATTTTATGGCCATTGTCTTTATGGTCTTCTTTTTCATCCACTGTGGCTTCACCCTCTCTTCAGCGTACGTCTCTTCCTCTCTATCTCTCTCACTCACTCACTTTCTCACACACACAAACATTCCACCGGCTTTTCCTAACATCCTTCAACAGTGACTACTTCATCGTAGCCGGCGTCCTATACGCCCTCTCCTGGTGCTACTCCCAGATGAAGACCTACTTCGACCACGGCCTCCACAACCGCGCAACCATCACCCGCCTCTCCCCGCGCTGCCTCCGCGTCGACATCCCCGTAGGGCCCCTGACCCTCTGGCGACCCGGCCAGCACATGTTCCTCCGTTTTCTGACCCTGGGCACCCACCACGCCCTCACCGCCCACCCTTTCACCATCTGCAGCCTGCCCGACCAGGACCGCCTCGTCGGCAGCCCGCGCTCCGTCATGACCTTCTACGTCAAGCCCCGCGGCGGCTTCACAGGCCGTCTGGCTGCCATCGCTGCCGCGCGCGGTGGGGCCGGCGCCGTGGCCACGCTCCCTGTGCTGATGGAGGGTGCGTATGGTGGACTGCACGGCAAGCCGCTGACGGCGTATGATCGCGCGCTGGTCGTGGCCTGTGGCTCTGGCGCGGGATTCTCGTTGCCTTTTGCTATGGAGTGGATCAGTGCTGCTGCTGCTGCTGCGCGGGATTATGTTGTTGTTGGCAGCGGTGGTGGCGGCGGTGGTGGCGGCGAGAAAGGAGTGAAGGAGGCGGCGGCGGCGGCGCCCAAGACGCCCAAGAAGATGACCATTGTCATTGTGACGCGCGACACCAGGATATTGAAGTGGTACGAGGCGGCGCTCTCCGAGTTCCTAGAGTCTCAGAACCTGGAGATGCCCGAGGGAGCTCTCGAGATCAAGGTGCACCTGACCTCGGAGGCGGACGACCAAGAGGACGCAGACAGTGACGCCGAGGCCGGCAGGACAACATCTCCATCCTCGTCCGAAGAGGACGAAAAGGTCGAGCCCCTGGCATCATCATCGTCAGCCTCCTCCCAAAAGACCTCGGCGACGACCCTGGCCTTCCAGAACTTCACAGGACGACCCGACTTGGCGGGAGTCGTGCGTGATTTCACCTTGGAGGAGACTGGGTCGGTGGGCATGGCTGTCTGTGGACCGTCGTCGGTGCTGGCGGCCGTGCGGGACGAGGCTGCTGCGGCCGAGATGAGGATATTGAAGTCGGGTCCTGGTGCCAAGGAGGTTTATCTCTACTCGGAGATGTTTGGTTGGTGAGCAGGCAAGGGCAGGCGATGCAAGGCTGAGCCTGGATCAAGTCCTACGTAATTAACAAATGATACCATGAACTTAAAAAGTGTTCTGCTGTTCCTTGACCACAAGTGATGTGTGTTGTGAGACGTTTCTCCCCTAGACAACCTGCAAGAGGGGAAACACTTGGTTACTTCTTCGAATCTCATCATCGTCATCAAAACATCATCGTGTCTGTTGAACATAAATAAGTATCGTCCAGATAGAAAGGGTATTGTGAATTGATTATGCTTTTTCTGCTGCCGTCTCTTTACCTCCCTTTGTAGACTTGAGAAGATGTCCAGCCTGCCAACAAAAGGGATATGTATGTGTGGGCCATTTCCGACAAGAAAAAGGATGGGAAAGAAGAACTTCCATAGCAGCAGAAAATATGTATGATACAAGAGCGCCTTGATCGTACAAGTACCAGAGACTACACCTTCAGCCTCAAAAGCAACTTTTGAAGACCAAAACCAGCCTGACCGACCCACTAGATATCTCTTATCGTCAATTATAATCATCAAACGCCTGAGTAGGTCCCTCCGGTCCTTTTGTCTACACTGGCCGCAGGTCCTTCGAGTGCAGGGCCTTGGTCCATCTCGGAAGCTTGCGGTCGCGTTCGTATATGAAGCCGCAGTTGTTGCATAATGACTGCAGGTACATGTTAGTGCCGTGGTTCCAGATGAAGGGGCCCATGATGACCATTCGGTCAGTAAAGTAGGCAAAGAAGAGGGAACTCACCCTCGGTCCTCGGGGCCCGTCGCGAACGGCCCAGACACACGTCCCCCAGATCTCACAATGAGAACATCGCCAGCTGAAGCGCTCGTGCTCTGCAAGCGCCCCGCCACCGCCATATCCACCTCCAACGTCAGGCGTGAATCTGCCGCCGCCGCCCGGCGTACCCGCCCTCGCCAGTGGTGACAGGCTTCTGAACCGCTTCTTCTTCTTGCTCCGCTCGCCACGGCCCATTCTCTCCTCCTCCTGCTCGATCAGGCCAGCAAAGCCGAAGCCCGAGGGCACGCCGCCTATCATGCCTGTGTTGCTCGAGAATCGCGCCGTCTCCCTGCGCAGCCGCCTGATCTGCCGCTCGCGATCTCCTTCTCGTTTCTCGATCTCCTCCTTGCTGAGCATCTCGATCTTAGGCTCCCAGTCATCCGCGAGATGTTCTGGGTCGTACCGCCAGCCCGCGCGCTCGCCATGTGACGTGATTGCCGCATCGTTAGGGAAGTCCGCCGCGTTCAGCGCCGTGGCGCCTACCCAGCCCGAGATCACACCGCCGGATTCGCACGCCTCCTTCTTTAGCCGCAAGACAGCCTCGTAGATGGCATGCGTCATGGCTGGGACCCATTCGCCCGCAAGGCCGAGGTCGGCGCACGTCTGCTTGGAAAAGACCTCGGCCGTTCCGGGAGGGTGTAGCAGGGACCATTCAAACTTGTCCGAGTAGAGCTGATTTCCCATGTTGATGGTGAGGTTGATGATGCAGCGGTACGTATCGTCAGGATTCAGGTCGTCCGCGTCGTCGGCTGAGACATGCTCTGCAGTCGCCGCCACTTCGGCTGTAGCGCCCTGCTGGGCTGGCGCAGCAGATGATGATGCGGTCGGGCCGGATGTCGAGATGGAGAGCCTCGAGGGCGTCGCTGGGAGGTGGGGCAGACCGCTTCGCACGGGGGTGTCGGCGCCGTGGGCGCCCAGCGCTGCCGGTTGCGGTGTCGCAGGTATGCTCGTCCCAAACTGTCGCTGGGGTGGTTCGGCCGAGGACGTGTGAGAATGGAACAGAGGATGCAGGGCGACGCCTGCGTACTCTTCCAGCTGCGTGCGGATCTGCTTGCTGATCTCGGTGATAAACTGTTGTCGGTGGGAGGGTGGGAGGTCGAGGTCTTGCACGAGCGTCGCGGCGAACTGGTCTGTCGTGATGAGCGTCTCGTGGAGATTCCACAAGAACGTATCCTTGAGCCTGTAGGGCAGCGTCATCTCGCCCATCCTGTACTGCGGCGCATTGTAGTCAACGCCGATCGCGCCCTGGGGCGGGAGAGGATGCGGCGGCTGAGGAATGAAGGCTGGAATGTCGAGGTCGATGCGGATCGGAATCAGGGTCAGAGGCAGGCATGACTGCGCGTAGCCTTGCATGTCGGCGAGGCCCTGCTTCGACTTGTTCATCCACTCGCGATATATGCCCTGCATCTCCACGGGCTCTGTTGTTTCCTTGTTGACCTTGTCGCTGGGGTCAATCTTGTTGGTGCTGTCCTCGCGTCGCAAACTGCGCAGACCGGTGGGCCGCCGTCTATCGTCCGAGTCCGAGTCTTCTATATCATAGCCATCTTCTGCATAGTTGATGATCGTGGTTCCTCGCTTGGTGGTGCGAGCGAGAGGGTTGGTTGGCTGGGACGAGGGGAGGACCGGCGTCAAGAGGGTGTTGGCGTAGGTGCGCAGGCGGGGCGCATACGTCGAGAAAAACGCCTGCGGCTCTTCTTTTGCGGCCGCCATTTTCGCATGTGAGGGAGAAGTATTGAGAAGCGTTTGGCGCCGCCGGCGAAGGAGGTTGTAGAGGATGGTCTGCTGGAAGATAGATTCAAGATCGTCAGAAGGGAGGGAGGAGGGCCGGCAACCAGGGCTGTTGGCCTTGGATCGCCTGGGAAGACCTTCGAGATGTGGTGTCGTCAATTAATCACTCAATAGGATCAAAACTGGAGAGAGGTGAAAGAGAGAGTGTAAATGAGCCCCCAACGATATGATAGGAGAGTCGTGAAGAAAGGGAGTGATCGTTGGATGAGAAGAGAGTTGATGTCTGGGGTCGGGTACTTAGATTTTTTGCTTGCAGGTATGAAATGGTCTATCGCGTCCTCAAGCCAAGCTGAGTCGCGCCTGGCTGAGCAAGGTTTGGAACTTTGGGGGAGAGCTTGGACCACTAGACTACCTGCCAACCCACGCTAGAACGCAGGGCCCCTCGTGCCCCCCCCCCCCCCCATCCCTTCCTCTACGACCATGCCATCTCCAGTAATGGCTAGGCCTGCAGGCACACACCAGGCCCAGGATTCTCCGCCCAGGGCACACAGTACTTAGGCTTACAGGGGGGGCCACAGTACCGTAAGACGTCACCCTGTCACCATTATGGGGAGGGGGACTTCTATACGGTAAAACCACCAAAAGGAAGAGAGGCTAACAAGGTGTTGTCACCAAAATTATTCTTCATTCAACCTAACTTTTCTGCTTGTTAAGGCTACCAAGAAAAGAAAAAGCACATATCCACAGTCCCTGTCTTGTACAGGAGGATGTTTTCGACAGAGGAGCAGATCCAGATTGCAGCTGGGCACTGTGGAGTGTCTGTCTTTCACCTACAATTCCAACAGCAGCTTCTGCTTCTCCTCCTGCACTCCCAGTTCTTGTCGCATCAGACCTGCAGATTGGTTAGTACACACATCCCCAAGCCATAGAAGAGTCCTTTTCTCCTTTTATGCACCCGTACTCTTGGCCTGCTTCCATTCCTCCACCCAGGCCTTGACGGACTGGACCTCGTCTGCCTGGACATCCTTGATCGTTGCCGGCGGCAGGGTGGCTGTCGTCTCGTTGGGGAACAGGCCGTTCTCATCCCAGTGGTGCACCGCGTCTGGGATCAGGTGGACAGGCTCGTCCGTCGTCGAGTTCCTCTCGGGCAGTCCGATGGCAAGCGGTGTTGCCTGGCGCCAAGGGTCATGCTGCCCACCGATGATGGCAAGGCGCGGGTACGAGATGTTGAACCCGCCCCACTTGTTGATGCGCTCAATGTCTGAAGGCGTCGTGATGTTGAAGGCATCCTTGCACACGACCGATTCGTACTCGAGGTTGAGGAGGCGCGAGATGAGCGGCAGCTGGTCCTTGGGCACGCCCGAGCCCGTCTGGAGGTAGCCCCATTCGAAGCAGTACTGGTACGGCCAGGATCGCCAGGTCTGGCTGATGTCGTCGAGCTCGTAGAAGGTCGAGTTGTAGTTGGTCAGGCACTCGTCCTGCGTCAGACCCTCCTCGGCGCACGTGCTGACGACCTCATCGTTCACATAGCCGATGTAGTTGAGCAGCGGGCCCGTGAGCGCAGCAGTCTCGTTGCCGTACCCAGCAGCCTGGAGCAACGCAACCACCTCGCTCTGCTTGGAGGCGGTGTTATTATACAGCGGCGTGGTGCTGCTCAGGGCATCACAGTAGGTGCCGAACGTCGTGTCGTTCACGGCCGGGTCCCAGTTGGTGTTTTGGAGCCCAGCAATCCCGCCCGAGATGGCATTGGCAAAGTCATCGTTGCGCGTCACGTTGCCGAGCCCAAAGACATCCTTGAGCTGCTGCACGTAGTCCGTCCCGTTCTTGCCGATGAGGATGTTGTCGACAACATTGGTGAGCTTCTCTGTGTTGGTGGCGCAGTCTCCAGGGGCAAACAGCCGGGCGGCCTCGTAGTACTGCCAGTAGTCGTAGATGGCCTCTGTCACGCCAGAACTCGAGATGGCGCCCCAGTAGATGTCCGGATACAGCTTGCGCAGGAACGCAACAAAAGCGCCCGCATAGCTTCCTCCGTAGGCAATGTACGGCACGCTGGACGGCGAAAGATCAAAGTCCTCCAGCCCTTCAAACTGGACGTGCTTTGCAAAATACGCCATGTCTGCCAGGGCTTGGTCGGTCGTCAGGAACCGCAGGTTCTCTGTGCTGAGGTCCGGGGTGGGGAAACTCGTTCCATAGTAGCGATGCTCCAGAATGACGCCCAGTCCGCCCGTGGCATTGGCGAGAATAGACACAATGCCCTTTTGAAGATACGGCAAGCGATCGATGCCAGTATCCTCGCCACTTTGGAGGACGATGACAGGCCCACCTTCTTGGTAGTGGCTTGCATCGAACCAGTATCTCAGATTGAAGGTGCCATTGGTCTAAGTCCGGGTCAGCAAAGCAGAACAGAGCATGGCATCATATTGGGCAAAGGAAAAAGGAGCGGCAGAGACACAAGAAATGATGGCACACATACATGAGGTTCGTATATCGAATCATTGTGAAAGTGGTCAATCGGCACACTGAGATTGTAGGCCGGATACAACAGGCTCGGGTCAACGTCGCGAGACTGCAGTCCCCCAGCGAGTCCTCGACTATACCCGCGTTCCCGCACCGCAGCGTTGTCCGCAATGGCCTGGAGCTGGCTGACGGTGAACTTTGTCCGCAGGGCATCAGCAGCCCCAAGCCCCAAGAGGGCAGTAACAATGCTCTTCCACGCCATGCTCGAAGATGACAATTGCAGGCGATCTTCTCACGATAGAGGGCGGAGGGGTCCAGAGGCAAACCACTTAATAGCTCAACACCCCGAGGGAAAAGAAGGAGGGGACGGAAATGCACAGCAGGTTTATAAGCACGAAGAGAGAAGAGTGAACTCACCAGGGGTGGCACTGACGCACCATGCGACATGCAAGATGGTAAGAAAGAGGCGAGAGGCTATGGCTGGAACAGGCAGATTTTCCTGCAAGGAGGAGCAACGGTCCTGAACACCGAGTGGAAGCTCGGCACGCAGTACGTACACCCTTCTCTTCTGCGGAAAGACGATGTCTCTGTGTCGTGATATGGCGCAAGGGCCCTGTCTGGCTATGCAGGTGCTCGTTGCCGGTGCGTTGCTACCTCCCTCTAAGATTGCTGCAGGCGATTAGAAAACGGGTTGTGCTACGCTGTAAATGGAAGGTGATGTAACGGCCCGGAGACAACCAGCCACATTGGCATGCACTATGTAGTGATCGTCCTACCGGTAGGACAAGCCTGTCAGACCTAATTAACAATCACTGCAGACAGAGTTGCCCCGTAGCCACCGTGCCCCCCTCCCCCCCCTTTGCTCCCTTGCCAAGCTTAAAAAGAAGAGGGGGGAATTGCGAGCAGGGAAGACCAGAGGAGGTGCGAGCGACATAGCAAAAATCAGAGGGAGAACCGACCTGAACTTAGCTCAGAAGTGGATAATAGCAGTATCAAATATGAGAGAACGTTATATCACAAGCTAGAAACAACTTAACATCTGTGCTATCACCATAGCAGTACGAATCCGAGAACTCTATTGATCTACCCACCCCAGCTTAAGTGACAATGCACCAATTCGATACGAATCACATCATATCTACCATAGCACTGGCCTCGATGTTCTCGGCCAGGAAAGAAAAAAAACATCCTAATCACCCTAGCTTCTCCGTCTTTCGTACGGAGATACTACACCGGACTCAAAGCGTAATTAAGTACCGATGATGAATTGATGAATAAGAAGCGGGAGAAGCCGAACCGAATCCCGAAAGGAACAATTCCTAGTGAGAAGACACGCCTCCACCCAATAGGAACATCATATTACATAGTACAAGGCATTGATCTGCCTACTAAGTATTCGCGACAGCTTTCTGGATTAGGATTTCTGTAGTGTATTGTAGGCACAATGCTTTGGAACACTAGTCATCGCTGCATGATTGGTTACCTAAACAAAGTCGTGCTGTCCGGTTACCTTCCTCGCCCATTTTCCCAGTGCGCAAAGGCAGCTAAACAGGAAGATTGATAGCATCAAGGTCGCATGCCCCTTGTTATCCGATGTAGATCTGTTAACATAGTCAGAAAGTAGCAGATTTGGTCAAAGAGGAAAGAATAGGTAGCTTCCGTTGTAATACCAGTGACCGAGCAATGAACCAAATCCCACATGTGAAAGCGGCTGGAGACGGTTTGACGAGCACCCTCGAAGATTAATCACAGCAGCACAGAATATAGGTGTCAACCTTGAAAGTGGACAGTGCAGGCTCCCTACATTGGACCGGACTTTGCCAGACACAATTATTCGTAATTGTTGACAACATTAAGCAATGCAACAAGTCCAGCCTATTTTGACATTGCTATTTTCAATCATGATAGTGATCCCCAAGTTCAAGCATTCAGCTTTAAACGCGTCATGTACTTGATCACTTTTGCCAAGTGTCTCCGCACATGAACTCGGCTGCAGAGAGATCTTGACTCTCGCGGCTGTCACATTTGTTGGCCATGTCCGCGCTGTTAAACCAATTCTCATGATCCCAAATTTCGTAGATCATGCTCATCAGCAGCGGCCTGAGACTCTCCAAGTTTTTGACAGCGAAAAGGAACCTTGGGATGGGCTTTAACTCCGGCTTTCCTCGTAGTTATGCTTACATCGGGTTGGGCAGGACACCAATACGTCACGCAGAGATAACAACCAACTCTCGGTCGCTTCCGTTTGTAATGAATGAATCAACAATCGATCAATCTGATGCCAGAGATAAGAAGTTGCAGAAAGTTTTGCGTCGTAGAGGCATCATCATGGGAGTCAAGTGTTATCCTGGGAAACTGGTGCCTTTGCAGCAGAAGTGTGTATCTTGCGTATCATCGGAGGTGGCCGACACGGCATCACCACGCCAGCTGAGTGGCAGCTTATCAATATTCAAAAGGCCAGCCACATCCCCGCAGACCGCTTCCCGTTGACCGCATGCTGACAGGCTTGCAACGCCTTTTTCCAACCTCGTTCGCTCGAGGGCTCAGCAGAAAGCATCACAAGATCCCACAGTTCAAGCAACCAGCCATGGCCACCACATATGTGGACCGCCAGATCCCCAAGGTAAGTAAGAGAAGACGGGCTGTGACTGTGAAAAGGCAACGTCCCATTTACAGTCTTCCCACATCTAGATCTTGCAGCCCAGGCTAACCGTACTGTTCTAGATTTCCCTCCGCGACTTTGATGACAGGATCGACGAAATCACTGTCGAAATTTGCGCCGCGGCTGAAAACGTCGGCTTCTTCTCCGTCATCGACCATGGCCTCACGTTGGAGGAGATCCGGGGTATCTTCGCCACATCCGAGAGCTTCTTCGCGCTGCCAGACGAAATCAAGGCCACGGTACCATGGAACCCGCAGAATGTAGGCTGGGAGAAGAACTCCCAGGTTCGGCCCTCGACTGGTGCCGCCGATATGAAGGAGTCGTACCAGCTACAGTTTGGCGAGAACATGCTTACTGGCGGGAAAGGCTCGTCCGGGGAGAGCAGCATGTGGGTGAGCGATCACCACCTTTCAGGCTTCCGTCAAGACTGCCTGCGCTTCATGCACCGTGTCCAGGAGGTGTCCAACAAGCTCATGGTCTGTCTTGCCCGGGGCCTCGGCTTTCCAGACGACTATTTCCTCCAGCCCCACAATCCATCTGATCCGACGTGTCAGAATGTCATGCGTCTCCTGCATTACTTTGCCACACCGGAGGTCAACGACGGCAAGATCTACCACAGAGCAGGAGCTCATGCAGACTGGGGCCTCCTCACTCTGCTCTTCCAGCAAGAGGGCCAGACCGGGCTGGAGATCTGCCCCGGCCGTGAGGCAGTGACCAAGTTTGCCCTGGGCGATACTTGGACAAGAGTCAACATCGAGCCGGGTGCCATCATCTGCAACATCGGCGACATGCTCATGAGCTGGTCTGACGACCGGTTCAAGTCTACATTCCACCGTGTCAAGGCGCCATGTGAGCCTGGGGACTACTACGGCGAGCGCTTCAGCATCGCCTTCTTCAACCAGCCGAGCAAGGATACCCTCATCCAGGGCCCCAAGAAAAAGTACCCAGAGATTACGGGGCGGCAGTTTATTGCGAATGCTATGCGGAACAACTTTGCGGCTGACAAAAGTGCAAGCGCGGCGCAGGACAAAGTGGCCATGCACGAGTCCTCATCAGCTATACCAGCTGGCGCCTAATAAGTCGTTAGCGAGAAGATCCTGATTGGTGTGCAATACGGTGCTCTTTTTTCCTCATTCCTCAGTAATTTCGACGCCTTTTCAGCAATTGGCCTGCGGAGCAGATGTCAGCAGGCCAAATTGCGCATTAGAGGTCCTTTAAAGGCCGTGAACGATTCCTCCGGAGGGTTGGTCGGCTCGGCCTTGGCTTTCTTCCTCTGGTTGTAGGAAGCCATCCTGGCGCATTGTTGTGATGGGGAAAACGAGAAGACAGCAAAACTTGATTTGAGTTTTCCCACCCTTTCCGGTTGGCCTTCCGAAAGGCCGCATTTGGGCGAAGCTGGACAAGTGATTGTGTCAACCAATCATCAGCAGAAAAGGCTCAATAACAGAGGAATCAAAAACAAGGGTCCGCGTATCGTCTCAGAACCTAGAATTGTATGCCTGGATTCAGGGATCCCAATGTTCTAGATTATTGCCAAATTCAAGGGTCTGGATGACTCAGATAATCCGCCTGGCATTTGTACCCCTCAGATCTTGGCTCTTTCGTAGTAATACTGGTGCTTCAGGGTCTTTGCATATTCGTCCGCCACGAATGCAATTTTCAGTCGCGGTGTTGGGAATCCTCCTGGCTAGTAGGGTTCGGTCCCGGCGGGAGGATGGTGGTTTGCCTCTTGGCGCGCCCTTAGGCCAGCGTTCGCGAGCCTGTCAGTCGATATCTTGTGCGAGTCACCGCTTTTCATCGCAACATAGCCGACGACGCTACATCCGGCCCCCATGCGTGTGTGTAAGGAGGCTGTGGTGGCCGCTCTCGCCTTTGGACCCTGACTAGTTGCCAGTTGATGAGTGAGCGGTTCTGGAGCGTGTACACTAGACGAAGGATCATGTGCTGTAACCGCAAACAACAGGTACATTGGCTCCCCTTTGCTTACTTGAGGACCAGAAGCGCTGCAAGTAATCTCCGGATCCTCACAAATAAACGAAAGTACCGAACAGAGGTGTAGAAGACTAAGAAGAACAGGAGGAGAGATCTCACTTTTCTGTCGCCAGGATCCAGAATTTGATATATCATCGCAACATGTTCATTCTAGATTCGGCAATCCGAGAGTCCAGACCCCGGCCCCCTCAGAGTACCATCGACCTCGGCACTTCTCAACTTCGCGTTCCCTCAGAGCTTTATGCTTCATTGGGGCATATCTTGTGTCGATCCTGGAGCACTGTACACGTCTCAGCCCGAATCAAGGACAGGATTCCTCACAAGCATCGCTGCGCAACAAGGAGGGGGGGGGGGGG